>JAGFPH010004380.1:63078-99704 GCA_018207615.1 Philaenus spumarius | reverse complement strand
TATCGTGAAAATATTAAGTGAGATTAAATATCGTGAAAATATTAAGTTAGATTGATTATACAGGATGTTTCAGGAGGAACGAATATCTAATTAACCTAACCAAAAAAAAAAAAAAAAAAAATAGTGGTTTTGAAGAATAATTAATAATTGATTGAAGTCAGTTGCTATGGTAATGAATGAACATGAATCCATCAAAGTATGTTGGTGCACTATATAGGCAACACCCAGAATTGTTTTGATGAGATTTTTATTCAAATCAGTTGTTTTATCTGTTGTTATAAGGCAGTGGTTAAACCCGGTATTTAAACCCTTAAAATCAGTATTTTCTTAGTGCAACATCCTTTCTTAGTGCACATTTGCAAAGTGGTATGGAGGTAAACTGAACATTTTACCGCTCTATCTATCACAGTTTTGGCTGAACGGTGATTATGAATCACTCAGTCAGTCAGTACTTCTTCTTTTATGTACACAGATTGTAGACTCTAAATTGAATAGGTTTTAGCTTTACAAATAAAAGGTTGAACGTGTTCACAGTGTATGGATGGTGGAAAGGTGTACCTAGTTGTGTTTTCCGATGTTTTATTAATCTTTGTGTTGGTCAGACACGTTTTATACTAGAGAAGGCCCGTGGCCTTGAGATGCGCAGTAGAGTCGGAGTTGATTCGAATGGTGAGGGGTCAAAAAGGCTCAGTCTGTTGTCGTGCTCTGAACATAATACTTCGGTCTGGAAGCGAATAAAATATTCCAATAAATATATTGTCTGTGTGTGATGTCCCTTAACCTCCAACGGACGGCGTCCCTATTTGCCTAAATTCTCCCCCCCCCCCCACCAGCGCATCTGAGAGGACATACTATATCTGACGAAGTATACTTGGCTGCAGAGGAAGAATTAGGAGACGTTTAATGTTACAAGGAGTTATTATTAACCGGGTTAAGGACGCATTCAACGGTTAAAACCCCGAATGGCATCTGCATATCGATTTAGAAGGCAAAAAGACGAAACATAATCCATACTGTCAACTTGTATTTTAAACTAAATGTTTTTTTAAGTACGTAGTTTTTCTAAGTGTTAAATACATCTGTTTTTTCTGAATACATTACTGATTAATGCCATCGCTTTACCACGCTGTAATTCGTAAACACCATTTCAGGTTACAGTGACGTCATGTGTATACTTACAAGAGGGGAGTGCTTGGAACGGTTAATTAACTCCCGGTTAAATTTAACCTGCAGGTCTTTGTGCGAGGCATTGCGGTTTGTTAAATACACGAGTCTGGAAAAGTGAATGTTTTTTTATTAAAATCCGGTTTAATCTGGATTTTAACTGAAGCAAAAGACTGCAAACAAGGGGACACGGTTGGGATTGTTTAGCGAGAGGAAATTAAATAACTGGAAAATACAAAGATTGTTTATACGAGGTGTAGGTAAATGTATTTAGTCGGAGTGAAATCCGGGAGATTTATAATTGATATGGATGTTAATGAGAAGTGGAAAGCGTATTTCTAAAAGAAATAAATTTTCCGATTAAAATTCTTCAATTTGATGAACGACAAAAAAATATTGTGTATACAAAAATAAACGAACAGAACTGTACTATACCACTGTCTCGTTATAAAAAAGGGGGGAAATAAATTAGTCATCTAAATAATTCGAACACGCAGCTGAACCGCTGACGTGAGTGGAGCTAATTTTCAAAACTAAGTTTATATGTTTTAGTGTTTCAACCAACTATTTGGGAAATTCGTCTACACGCGAAGGGTCTAAATAGCTGCCTCCGTGTAAGAAATATATTAGTAGAATTTGTTTGCACCTAAGCGTCCAACCCCGGCTCACGAGCTGCTTCGCTTCGCTCGCAGCGGAAAAACACGTTTTGCACCTCAACCGTGCAACCGGGGATTTTTAATTGCTCCGCTTAGCGAGTTTCCATCCCGGCCACATAACAAAAGCTGAACCACGGTTGAATCCCCATCTTGGATTTGAACCGAGTACTTTTACGGTATTTTAATTTTTGATAAATTTTGGGAGGACCAGATGAGCTATTAAGGGTCGGCTCTAGTATAACAGAAAGCAACCTGCGACTTCCTATAGCGGCGGTAGGTTACGCGGACATTGCTCATCCTAAATCCATTTAAAACCCGCAATTATTCAAATAGCGTTTTTTTAAAAACAGCAAACTCTTGGTTACAAAATTCTTCATCCGAATGGCTCGGTAATTTTTCGCTATAATTAATAGTTACAACGTAAGTCTCTATAGAGAAGCATTATTTTACAAGTTGTCCACTTATGGTTTCTCATACAGAATATTAAAAGTTATTAAAAATCTGTATAATGGTACTGCATCGGGTGTTTGGTGTGGTGACGGAGTGTCTGAAGCGTTTGTAACTCAAAAGGGTTTAAGGCAGGGATGTCTACTTAGTCCGTTATTGTTTTCACTTTTTATAAATGATATTGAGGAAATTTTGGGAGGTGGTTGTGTTTTTGGGGAACGTCGCGTACGAGTTTTAATGTATGCCGACGACATTGTGTTGGTGGCTCCTACATCGGTAACCTTACAACAGATGATTGATAATTTGCAGGTATATTGCGAAACGTGGAACTTAAATGTTAATTTAAATAAGTCGAAAATAATGGTCTTCAGAAAAGGAGGAAGGTTGGGGGTGAAGGATAAATGGTTTTATAAAAGATGTGAAATTGAATGCGTCAATAATTATAGGTATTTAGGAGTAACTTTGACTCCAACACTCTCTTTGCAGACGCATCTCTCCCGGAAATTGACGGCTGCTAAAGCGACAGTTTGCGGAACGTGGAGTAGCTTAATGGTGAACAAACGTATTCCTTTGAAAGCGAAATGGTCGTGCTTTAACGCGGTACAGAGAGCGATCATTTGTTACGCAGCTCAAGTATGGGGCTATAGACAATATGAACGCGTGGAGCAGCTTTTAAAGTTCTTTGTCAAACGTCTTTTTCAGTTGCCCGAAAATACACCCAATTATGTTTTGTATTTGGAGTTCAATTTGGATAGGTTGTTTTGTTTTACTTTGAGCCTGCATATAAATTATATTTTAAAAGTATTAAAGTTGCCTTGCGATAGGCTGCCTAATTTGTTTGCTAGGGAAATAATAAACGCCAATTTGTTTTGGTATAAAGAATGGAACATAATGGCGAATACGTACTCTGTATCTTTTACCCAGGGTCTCAATGGGACAAAAGAATGGAAATGTCAAATGTTTGGATTAGTGGAAGCGATAAGACTCCGACATAAACAAGAAAATATTCAGGCTCGTGCTAGGTCTACGTCTCATACTATTTACAAATCTTTAAATATAAATAACAACTCTTATCTAGATAATGATGTTTGGATAGTACGTAATGTAATTAAATGTAGAGCAGAGCTGCTGTATTTGAACGGCAGGCCTTGGGTGGAGGGGATAAATCACAACTGTTCGCTCTGTAATTTGAAAGCTAAAGAAGACAGTTTCCATTTTTTAGCGATTTGTCCGATCTTGGGAACAATTAGGAAACGGTATTTTGGGAAATTAGAATTGAGTTGGGAGGAGTTACTTAACCAGCTAAACGGGGAAAATTGGAAGTATCTTGCTCAGTACGTGCAACAGGCTTGGCAATATAGATGGGAATTAATCCGCGAATTTAATTATTAACGTTATGTATTTATATTTGTATTTGTTTTCATGTCTTTGTTTCTCCCCCTCAATCATTTGTTTATATTATTTATGTTGTTGTATGTCTTTATCTTAAAAATGTAGTAAACATAAGAATAATATGAGATGTTACCAACCTGGCAGACGGTAAAAAAAAAAAAACAGTTCCATTTAATGCAGGCATTTATACTTTTTTTGTACATTTCGAATTATAAATAAAGCATTGTTGTTATGTTATGTTATGTTAGTTACAACGTAAAAAAATATTTAAATCACCCTATAGCGGCGATAGGTTACACGGACATTGCTCAGCCTAAATCCATTTAAAATCCGCAATTGTTCAAATAGCGTTTTAAAAAAAAAATACCCACCTCTTGGAGACGAAATTCTTCAGGCGAATGGCTTGGCAGTTTTTCGCTATAATTAATAGTGTCAACATAAAAAATATAAAAAAACCAATGTTTTAAATTGATAATAAATATTAACAAAATGTTTTTCTTAGTTTTGGAAAAGCCATTTGCATGCATATTGGCCATAGCTTTAAAATGACATAACGTTCATAATTATCCGATCAAAAATAAAGGAATAATTTGGATTTTAATTTAACATTGGTCTTATGGAGTGTCAGCCAACATGGCCGACAGCTAGAGCCGACCCTTAAGTCATGTAAAAACAAAATTTGCAGAATAACATCCAATATAAATTGCTTCGGATAGGACTAAACCCAAAAAAATTCCATTCTGGTATGAAAAATCTCAAACAATTTTTACTTCTGGTCAAAAAGCGTGCTTTCGGTTGTCGAATTTGTTTGGCTAACAAACCCGTTCGAGTCGCTTAGAAAACCAACGTGTGTTTGGACTTAAATTGCGGCCATTAGAATGCAGGTGTCTTACGTAGGTGCTCAAAAAGGTTACAGAAGATCGGCTTAAGGTAGAAGGATGAAGCAAAATTGCTCCCAAAAATCCACCCCAAGGAACAACGTAAAAATATTTTTTAACTTTTCCGGATAAAGGGTGTTCCAAAAACTGATTTCCACTCGTTAAAATCTCGGAATTTTTCATATTTAAACATGTTCTACTTCAAGCACTATAATAGACAAATATTTTGGCTGAAACAGAACTCGGTTATCTTTATCCATTTCAAAATGGTAACCATTGTTTTCAAAAATCTATATTTTTTGAATACCCTGTATTTTCTTTAACAATACGCTCACAAATTTATATATATACAGGGTGTCTTGCAACCACATGAACAAACTTTATCACGTTATTCAGCATGTCTAAAAAAACAAAAAATGTAATATAACATGTGTCCTATCTCATTCAGCTCAGAAAGTGCTCGGAACATTATGCAAATAATTGATTATTTTAGCTCAAAATAATTAAAAATATTTTGTTTCTATAGTAATTCTGGGTATTGTTGACAACTACCAAGAAATTCATTTTTCCTTTTTTGGGTCAATATCTCTGTTGTCCTTTGAGCTACAGACAAAATAAAAAAACCATTGAGTTTGTCATTAAAAAAGTAAACTTTTTGTCTCTTGTAATGTTTTTGTAAAGTTAGCGGTTTTTGAGATATTTGACATTAAAAATTATAAACGGCCGCCATTTTTATAATATTAAAAATATGGTTTTAATTTTTCGTTTAGTGATAAAATATTATGCAAAAAATAGGTGTACAAAGTTTGAGCTCAATATCTTTTCTACTTCTAAAAATATTAAGTATATTGTAAAAAAACACATACAGACATACAGACCGAAAACGGAATGAGATAGAACACATTTTGTATTACATTTTTTTGTTTCTTTTGACATGCTGAATAACGTGATAAAGTTTGTTCATGTGGTTGCTAGATACCCTGTATACAATTTTTAATGACACCCTAAAACATGTTCTGGGGGCCATGATTGGTGATCACTGACCACTCCCAACCTCAGGTCTCACAATAAGAGTCACATTGAATTTAATTTCCATAAATTAAAAATTACTACAGACTGGATCTGTTCATTTTGCATAAAGTTTCTGACTTTGTACAGTTTCGTTTTTACAATAAATTGATATCATGAAATCTAAAGACAGGCAAATAAATATAGTATTAGTCTAATGTACTTTATTATTATATACTAATGTTTAAAAATAAACCTAATGTGAAGTTTACTTGTTGAAATCAATATTTACTTGACGTAAAAATAACGCAAACTTTTGAAACATACTGTAGACATTTGCATTCAGGCAATGTGCTCGTCCCACCTCCAAGCTCACAGCTCCGTCACACATGACATTCCCTCAGGATAGACGGTGTATACGTTGTATTAAACCTGTCCATCAACTGTAATCAGCTGATTTTATCCAGCTGTAACAGCTGTTTGTAACGTACTACTTTGTACATGCAGTTTCACATTTATCATACGGTCTATAAACGTTACTATATCGGTGGTACATTTGTCATAGTCTAAAGTAAAAGTTATATCGTAAAGTTTTCAGACATGTTTCATTTGTTTTTAGTTGTAATTAACAACTTAATAGATTCCGTAAGCTGTTAATAAGGGCTTTGTTGAAGGACAAGCTATAGAATTCAGTTCAGCTAAACATAAAAAAAATTGTTCATATGAACATAGTTCAGGAAAAGCATTGTTTTCCTGATATCAGCCATTTTGTTTTTTTTTTACAAAATAATAATTCATACTAAAGAAATGTTTGACCGATTCAAGTTCAAACTTGGCATGAAGTTTAAAGTAGCAAAAATCTATTTTATAGAAAATGACCTATTACATCCATTCATGCGTTTTTATATGGCGACTGTTTGGAGATTGTAAACCTAAATTAATCAAAAATAAATCTATTTATAATTAACAATTAAATAGATGGCGTAAGCAGTTAATAAGGACTTTTTTGGTGGACAAGCTGTCTGATTAAATATCATGAAATTATTAAGATTATTAGATTAATTATATGTACTTTTCTTTGGTATAGTTGCAATATATACTGTCAATCTAGAAGCATTAAGATACTGTTTTGTATATTTGTTTGAAGTATCAGGGAAAGTGTTTGTTTTGTGTTCTCAGAATTATGTTTTGTGTCTGATATTTATTTGCGTTTACTTTATCTATACTAATATTATAAATAGGTTTTTTTTTTTTTTTGTATATAGGGAACTACTGAACCGATTGAAAAATAGTTTTAATAATACAAAGCTTCACTACTCCTGAGTAATATAGGCTATAATTTATTTCGATAAAAACATTTTTTTATTTAAATATTTGTAAATTTATTCGGAAATAATTCTTAAGTTTGGCCTAGACTGATAAATTACCGTACGAACCAATTGAATAAAATAACATAAACAAAAGCTGCTTGCTCTAATATTTTCATTGACACCTGATTTCACACTTTGAAGCAATTATTTGTATTTCTAACTTTAAGGTTAGGCTTTTATTAAAGTGTAGACCTGAGCCTTGCTGGTTCTTTTAAACTGTATTACAACTCTTGTTATAAAATATACGAAATAATTTGAGTTAAACATTTAACGTTATTTACCATCTTAGCTTTGGAGTTATTATTAATCCTACTCCTTTATTATAAAGAAAACATAGCATGTTTATGTGTATGGACGGTTCCAACGGGGTTGGCGTGTGAAGCTCGCACGGGAATAATTACATTCGAGTATCAAACCTAAATGACCATTAGGCAAAATTGTATAGTGTTTGCAAAACACTCGGTTTACCAGTTTCAACCGGTGCAAACTTGTCAATTATCGGAAATCAACAAACATTGATGGGTTGAGCCAGTTGTGTGAAACCAGCGTTTATCCTATAATCTCGCTAACATTGGGTTTAAGTCTTCACACACTGCGATCTGTAATGGATTACGGGCAATCAAATTTGTGTTTTGTGTGGATTTATCACTGCTTGTCTGTTGTGGTATCTCTGTCTGCAATCTCTACGTTTGTTGTGTCTATAAGATGGTTGATAAAAAATACCGTCATTACCGTTGGGTTTTATTTCGTACTAAGGGAGACCACTGCGTGCTCCGCACGCCAACCCCATTGGGACTTCTATACACATGATTATGTATGTTATGTTTTCTTTATAATAAAGCTGTATTTAATAATAACCCTGAACTTAAGATGAAAAATAATGTTAAATATCCAAATTTTTTCGTATATTTCAGAACAACAATTATAATGAAGGTTAAAAGAACCAGCAAGTCTCAGGTCTACACTTATAAACACCTAACCAAAAGTTAGAAATACAAATAATTGTTTCGAATTTTGAACTGTTAATGGAAATATTGGAGGAAACAGCTGATTACTGTTTCAACAATAAACATATTTATTTTTTACTAGGGGAGACCTCGTTGGACCCTTCTATACACTTGTTGTCTTATCTTTATAATAAAGGTGTAGGATTAATAATAACATCAAAGCTACGTACGGTGGTAAATAATGAATGTTAAATGTCCAAATCAATTTAATATATTTTATGCTATCAGTTAAAATGAAGGTTAAAAAATCAGCAGTTTCGTTTGAACACACGCGTCTTTTGTGGACGTACCGCCGTTGTAAGACGTAAAAACAACACAAACTATACTAAATATTTTACGATAATGGGAGCGTCATACTAAATCTATATAAATAAAACTGTAAATGTTCGTTTGTTCAGAATCTCAAGTTCTTCACCCATTACTTTGAAATTTTTGCTCAACATTACATTAAAATACAAGCAGGTTTTTACATACTTTTTATTTTCTCACTATACTATAGTATAGAGAAAGTATAGTGATCGCAAAACAAATCGATGTTGAGATTTTTGTGGAAATATCCGTTTTGGGACCCCCTGAGTCCAAAAAAGTGGTTTTTACAAAATGTCTGTCTGTATGTCTGTATGTATGTCTGTATGTATGTATGTGTGTATGTCTGTATGTCTGATTTCAACCAAATTTGCACCAGACATGTCCAGTACGCCTGTATAGATGCACGAAAAAGGGTTTTGAACAATTTTGAAAAACAACCCCCTTTTTGGCCAAAAAAACCCCAAAAAATCAGTTATTATTTTTTTATAAAAAAACGGCTCTAACGATTTTGATAAAATGTGGCTTATTTGTAGCTTTTAATGTGCCCTACCATATACAAAAACCCGCATCTTTCTAAAAATTCTCGTTTAGCTAATAATAATAATAATAATAACTGATTTTTGGGGTTTTTTTGGCCATAAAGGTGGTTGTTTTTTAAAATTTTTCAAAACCTTTTTACGTGCATCTATAAAGACCTAATTGACGTGTTTGGTGCAAATTTGTTCGAAATCGATAGAATAGTTTTCTCTCTAGCTAATAATAATAATATTTGTTAGTTAATCGCCTACTTTAATAAAAGTATACACAGCTAGAGAGAAAACTATTCGATCGATTTCAACCAAATTTGCACCAGACATGTCCAGTACGCAAGTATAGATGCACGAAAAAGGGTTTTGAACAATTTTGAAAAACAATCCACTTTTTGGCCAAAAAACCCCAAAAAAATCAGTTATTATTTTTTTATTAAAAAACGGCTCTAACGATTTTGATAAAATTTGGCTTATTTGTAGCCTTTAATGTGCCCTACCATATACAGAAACCCGCATCTTTCTAAAAATTCTCGTTTAGCTAATAATAATAATAATAACTGTTTTTGGGGGTTTTTGGCCATAAAGCGGGTTGTTTAAAAGAAATTTCAAAACCATTTTACGTGCATCTATGAAGACCCAATTGACGTGTTTGGTGAAAAGTTTTTCGAAATCGATCGAATAGTTTTCTCTCTAGATAATAATAATAATAATTATTAGTTAATCTCCAACTTTAACAAAAACTCTCCTACTTCACCCTACAAGTCACAGTGAATCTGTTTAGTAATTTAAATGTATTTGTGAGAAAGTATGTGCCAGTTACTGGTACCGTTTATTTATTTATTATTTATTCTGGTCACCATTATGTTATTGCCATCAATTATGCGGTTCTTAATGGTCCGATTATCTGACACGAGATTGGTATTCAATAATGAATGCTCTTATTAACATTCTTACTATTCTCCAGTTAATCGTTACTATATCAACTAAATTATAACTAAACCCCAAAGTGTAGCACATTTTACTAAAGCTACTTAAATGGCAAAGTTTTTAACAACATTTGTCATATTCTCAAATAAAATAGATACAGTTTTATAATTGTTTAAAAAAAATATATAATTTCATCAAAATTACTTTTTTAACTTTCAACCGTCGATTCTAATAAATAATTAAGTCAAAATTATTAATAACTAGTGGTCCCGGCAATGCTTCGCTATTGCTTTATTTAATTTTAAGGGTAGTTATCAAATTTCATTCTTTTGACTTAAGTTATTGAATTGCAAATGGTGTTTATGTCAACAATTTATATAAACAATTTATATAAACAATATTTTAAACAGCATATATGTAAGTAAATAGATATGTAACGACCGATGTTTGAATTGAATTATAATACAGTAAGCATTTTTCGTTGATTTTTGTTTGTGTTGTTTGGCAATCTAACCTAAAAAAGCTGTTTTGGTTTTTGAAGAATAATAACCCGATTATAAATTAGAGAAATTGGTTGCAAATAAAAGTGTTTTGGTTCATTGTAGGCCTAACCTAAAATTATGTTCAGTTTTTGATCCATAACAGTTGTTTTATTTATAATAATATGTAAAAACCGATGTTTAAATTGAATTATAATATAGTAGGCCTAAGCATGTTTTATTGATTTTTGTTTGTGTTTGCTTTTAATTTGTCAATCTAATCTAAAAAGCTATTGGTTTTGAAGAATAATAAACTGATTATAAATTTGCTAAAGTTGCTATGGTAATGAATGTAAACAAACATGTGTTACTAAGCATTTTATACGAACAGCTGTTTTTGAGCGCTATGGTCTTGAGTCCATACAAAAGAGGCTGTTTAGTTTTTTCCAAATTTGAAACTTTTTCGGGAAACTTTTCAAATTTTTCTTTATATAAAAACCTAGTTCGGACTATTACGAACATTTTAAAACAAAAAATTGCCAAATTGGTCCAGCAGTTCTCAATTGATGCGATTTCAAAGAAACAGCAATTCATTTTTACTATATAGATGCAATTATTTTTATTGAAAATTTTATGGGGAATTCGAATAAGCAATTACAATATCAATGCGAGTTCTTATATGCTGAGAAAATTAGGGGTTTTTTGATAAAAGTACCAAATTTCGAAAAATATGAAAAAATACCGCTGTTGTTCTTAATTTTTCGAATAGGAAATTTTTAAATAAACAGTTTTAGTACATTTAGTGTATACTTTATCCACATAAAAAGTTTAACACTAACTTTATTCCACCCTGTATTTATTTCTTTGGATTAAAAGCCCCAAAAGATTTTATTCTAGTTCGAAAAATCGCCAAACATTGTCACTAAACTTCCGGTCAAAAAACGTTATTCTGGTTGTTGGATTGTTTGGCTAATGAACCCGTCCGAGCGACTTGAAAAACCAACGTGTTCTGGGGGACTATGATCAGTGCTCATTCACTACTCCCGACCTTACGTCTCACCATAAGAGCCACTGCAATAGCTTATCTTTAATATGGAAATTAGCTGAAAATGTAAACTCTGATTTTACACGCTTGTAATAATCTCAAAAATTACTGTACCCATTTGAAAAAAATATATTACGTTGTACACTTTAAACTTTTCCGACTAACAAAGGCTCATTAGTTTGAGAATAAATTTTAATACCAACAAAATACAAATATACATCCATTTTAGGAGCTTATGTATAAATTTAGTTGTATTTGTTGCGGCAAATAATCAGTTTGAAAAAATTGTAACAGGCCTGCGTGTCTCACACGCCAACTGACGGGTTTCCTCTCGCACAAATTAGGTTGAAATAATTTATCTTGTACTATATTTTTGCTACAACGTTTTACGTACTACAGTATTATACACGTTGTCCCATAAGTAAGCCGCCAAACTTCAGGAAATAGTTCTACGGATCAAAATAAAGAGAAATCAAAAATAAAATGTGTCCAAAAACACTTCGTTTCCAGATATCCGCCATTTTTGTTTTACAAAATACAGTAATTCATATCTATAGAAATGTTTGACTGATTAAGTTCAAACTTGGCATGAAGTTTAACCTAACAAAATGACCTATTTCAAGAAAAATAAGCGATTATATCAAATCATGCTTTTCAAAATGGCGGCTGTTTAAATTTTGTTTAAATACTCTTTTTTTGTAGCCCTTTAGATTCTGTATCAGATGGTCTCACTGTCAAAACAATCGGATGAAGGATAATAGTTAAGTTATGTGTAACTTGGTTTTTTCAACCCGGCATCCTATACCGACACAGTAAATACAACGATATGGTGGGTAAGTAATCTGTTGTTATCCATAACTCAACTATCCGATTGTTTTGACAGATACACCGTCCGGTAGGGAATTAAACGCACTACAAAAAGGGTGTTTTGAAATTATTTTTAAAATGTACGGTTTTAGAGTAATTTAAGTTTGAAATTTTCAAACAGCCGCCATTTTGAAACGCATAATTTGATTTAATCATTAATTTTTCTTGAGATATATCATTGTTAGGCTAAACTTCATGTAAGTTTGAATTCAATCGGTCAAATATTTATCTAGATATGAATTATTTTGTAAACGAAAAACAAAATGGCGGATATCTGGAAAACGAATCGTTTTTGGAAACAAATTTTATTCTGGATTTTCTCTTTATTTTGACCCATGGAACAATTTACCGAAGTTTGGCAGTTTACTTATGGAACACCCTGTATATACAGGTCATACAAACCGTGTAAATTTGTTTTGGTAGTTGGAAATGTACCTACATTAAAGTACTTCAGTGTAAGACAGTTTAAACCATCCATTTCCTCTACTGTTTTAACATTCTATAACCGGCCTACTAAATATTAATGGTGAGCATTTAATTAAATGAATTAAATAAACAAGTAGGGTTGTCGTACGAAATTAGCTCTCATTCTTCAAACATGCGTTGTCTTGAAGTTACCGTTTAACATTTTAATTTATTTGTTTTTTGATTTATTTCAGCTTAGCAAACTCACTTTTGAATCCACTTTATGAAAAACTAGTAAGCCCTCGTGAAAAATCACAGGCAGATTAATTAGATGCCGTAAACATTAGAAATACATCATTTAAAAAAACACTATTTAAAAACAACAAACTTTATCTACCTTACAATGTTGAGTGAATTTTTAACGCCTTAAATGTGTACAATGATTAGGATTATAACACTGTATTCCTATTTGCTAAATATGTTATTTATATTCATTATTAAATTTAAAAATAAAGACAAACTTTTGATTCCTTTTTATTTCATACTAGTGGACACAGCAATGCTTCGCTAATGCTTGATTTAATTTAAAGGGTAGTTATTGCATTTCATTACATTGACTTAAGTAATCGAATTGCAAAATGGCTTTTATGGAACTTAAGAATATACTACACAAATTTAGACTTATAGTTTGTAAACCTTTATAGATAATATAGTAAACCTTTTGTTAGCTTTTACCTAATCTAAAAAAACTGATAGTTGTGTAGAATTGTAAAAAACCTCATTCTAAATTAGCCCAATTGGTTGACAATATACGTGTTTTGGTTCATTGTAGGCCTAACCTAAAATTATGATTAGTTTTTGATTCAAATCAGTTGTTTTATATATTATATGTAACAACCAATGTTTGAATTGGATTATAATTCTGTAAACATTTTTCGTTGATTTTTGTTTGTGTTTGTTTTTAGTTTATCAATGTAACCTAACAAAGCTAATATTCTTCAAATTTAGTAAGTAATGTTGATATGGTAATGAATATAAACAAACATGACGTGTTGCTAAGCATTTTATAAGAACAGCTGTTTTTGTGCCCTATGGTCTTGAGTCTATACAAAAGAGGCTGTTTGGTTTTTTCCAAATTTGAAACTTTTTCGGGAAACTTTTCACATTTTTCTTTATATAAAAACCTAGTTCAGACTGTTACGAACATTTTGAAACAAAATATATCCAAATTGGTCCAGCCGTTTTCAATCGATGTGCTTACAAAGAAACAATAATTCATTTTTATTATATAGATTAATAAAGTATATCAACATTTTGTATTTATATTCATTATTATATATTAAAATAAAGATACAAATATCATATTTTAATTTCTTTTAACTTCACATTGATAGATCAAATGATTTAGAAGTTATTGGTATTTTAATGACGAAATTAATAATGGAATATGTTTATAATGTTGTACGAAGATGTACGAATGTTTCCGAAGCTAAACGAATGGGTATCTCTTCTTTAAATTTGTATAAATGAATATATTGATGAAAAAAGGTTGTATTTATATTCATTTTATAACCACAAATGTAATCGCATAACGTATTATAGCATACATTAGTTCTATAACTAATATTTAAAAAAATGTACTTCAAAAGAAATTATATTATTGATTGAAGTTGTAATAATAACCCCAAAGTATAATCTACTCTAGGTTTTAAGTATTGCAGATGTTGTAAGAAATCAACTGTTATATTATATTGTTACTTCCGAACACTAGCTTTTATAGTATTTGATTAAGCACGTGAAGGATGCATACAAAACGTAGCTATATTCGAATCCAACATAGTTTAAATCGTATCGTACTAACCCTTGACCATTTGAACTGAACATGTAAAAACTAATAAGCACTTTAATTTGCACACAATTATAAACATTTATATTTTTAGCGTTAATTATTTGCAAAAGTAGCTAATGTCAAATAGCAGCAATTTTATCCATTTTCCTCTGGTCAGCCAGCCAGCCAGTAGCTCGAGGTTAGCTTTTAACATAGGAACATATTTTAAATCGGCGTTATATGATGAATAACTCTTAACTTTGTCCTTAGCCTAATCATAGCTGGGGGCTCACTACAGCCAGTCGCAGATTGTGTCGGATATTTATTTAGTCAGCGTGTCATTGAATGGGACGCAAGTGGTAATAATTCCCGAAGAAACCGCGAATAAACCCTGTCCATTGCGGTTAATTCTCGTAAAATCCAAATTTGATTGCTTGCAACCATTGACAAAACGAATTGTTTGTAACGCAATGTTTGCGAGATTACCGGCTAAACCCTCAACTGGCTTAATGATTTCGGTTGGTTGTCAAAGTGTTTCAATTAAATTCGGACAACCGGCTTCATGCTTCTTGCTGGAGGAAAAATTATTAACATGTAGAGAACATTTTCCAACAAAAAATATGAAGCAGCTAAAATTTCTAAAACGCTTTCTTTTCCGCTTGTCGAGCGTTTTGTGTTTTATCAGTATGTTACTCCATAATGAACAAATATATTATAAACGTATTAGATTTTTTAAATAATGACCAAAATGGCTATTATTGAAAATGTTTAACTTAAATTACAGAGGAACGTGTCGTTTAAAAAAAGTACAAGAGGTAAATTATATAAATCTTTTTTAAAAAAAGATGTTACCTTTACTTTCCTTACGTCCATGGGTAAAAAAATCGTTTTGAAATTATATATTGTCATAGTTATCTGAAAACACAAAATTTGCGACGGACGGAAAACTAATCCTTTTTACACCTGTGTTTATTAATTTCAACTTTTCCTTTATTATCAAATTTCGATAGGAAATACGAGGTGTTGCAGTGGACTGTTGTAGTGAGAAGTGAGACGGGAGTATTAAATGAGCACATATCGTGGTCCCAGAACTCGCTTTGGGTTTAATTAAAATTATATAAGTATTCACACTTTAATGGCCGTCCTTTAAGTCTGAATTAATCATAAATTGGTAAACACGTTGGATTTTGTAGTCGCTTGTCCCGGTTCCGTAGCCAACGAAATCGAACAAACGGAAGCGCTTTTTTGCAGGAAGTAACAATACTTCGAGATTTTTCTTACTAAAATGAAGCTTTTTCGGGATTTTATGTAACAAAATAAATCTATATATATATATATATAAAATCGAAATACCACTCACTCACTCACTTAGGCCTACTCACTGACTCACTCATCACGATTTCTCAAAAACTACAGAATGGATAGAAATGAAATTTGGTATGTAGCTTCCTCTAGGGCCTTAGGTGCTCAATAAGAAAGGGTTTGAAAAAATTCGAAATTTTAGGGGGCGTTTAGGGGATCAAAGTTATTAAATCACGATTTCTTAAAAACTACCGAACGGATTGGAATGAAATTTGGTATGTAGCTTCCTCTAGGGCCATAAGTGTTCACTAAAAAAAGGTTTTAAAATATTGGACATTTTAGGGGGATTTGGGGGGTAAAAATTATTAAATCACGATTTATTCAAAACTACCGAACGGATTGGAATGAAATTTGGTATGTAGCTTCCTCTAAGGCCATAGGCGCTCGCTAAGAAAGGGTTTGAAAAAATTCGAAATTTTAGGGGGGTTTCGGGGATCAAAGTTATTAAAAAACGATTTCTTCAAACTACCGAACAGATTGGAATGAAATTTGGTATGTAGCTTCCTCTAGGGCCATAGGTGCTCACTAAGAAATGGTATGAAAAATTTCGAAATTTTAGGAGGGGTTTGGGGGGATCAAAATTACTAAAATCATAATTTCAGATCTTTTATTATTATAACAATAGTGCTTTTATTATTTAAGATCTATATATATAAAAGCCAAATACCACTCACTGACTGAACACTTAAAAAGAATACAATTACGTTAAAAAGACTGAAAATACCAACCACCACGGGCAACGCCGTACGGGTCAGCTAGTATAGTATATTATTCCGCACATTTGGTTTTTTCACACGACCTTATAGTCAGCCCGGTCCCTCGAATTCGATCAAAACGTAAAACACCATAAAAGTACTCGGCTCAACTACAAGCGGAAGATTTTTCCGGACCGTTGTCCGGGAGATTTTTTACAAGCTTCTGTTCCAACCGTCCACTGCGAGCGAAGCGAAGCAGTCTATAATCTGAGGCCGCAATGTCGAGGCGCAAACTCGCGTAGCGAAGTCCATAATCCGAGACCGCAAAACGAATTTTCCGTTGCGAGCAGAGCGAAGGAACGCTTGATTCTGGGATAGAGGCTAATAGGCTATATTGCGTCACTTAGGCATCTATTCACGATCACCTGTTATATTAAACTTCTGCTTTATATTAGTACGTGTGTAAAAAACAATGAAGAAGGAGAAATCATCGACAAAGTCAGAAACGTCTTACTTTAAGACGCGTATCACGAGTTTATATTTTTTAAATCATTAAAAAAGTGCTCGTTGCACTTAAAGAAGTTTTCACTTAAAAAGAAATAGGTAAAGGAATATTTGAAAGTGAGCGACTCGTGTGATCAACAAAGGCAGTCAAACCTGTGCCGCACATATGAGGACGCACATATGAGGACGCACAAATGAGGACGCACATGTGAGCTTGGCACAAAATATTGCGAGTATTTTCAATGCACAATGCATTGCGTGCTTCGCACGCCAACCCCGCATGGGAAGTATTTTCAATACACAATGCATTGCGTGCTTCTCACGTCAATTTTAAGCCTATGTACTATGGACGCACTTGCGCGTCCGCTTTAAAATATTAGTGATTAATACGTAGAAAGGTCCAAAAATAAAAAATAAAGTAACTTCTACTCATTTAGGCTAAATACTAGGGGCTCTGCCCCTGGACACTTCGCGTCCTAACCCCGCCTCGGCCTTCGGTCTCAGATAGCTGCTTCGCTTCGCTCGCAGTTTTAAAAATTCGCTAAAGAATCTCGTTAATCTTTCGCTCGTTTGTACATAGGTTTGTAAAATTAAGAAACCAGGCTTAAATATATTAACAGTAATTACAAAATTAATTATAATATCAAATACATGCTTTAGAAACGTGAGAGGCTTTCATTACGATTTTACTCCTAGTTCTACTATCTTCTGTCAACTAAAGTTTTGAAACCAGACCTAAATATAGTAAACATTATTGCAGGATTATCATAACCTCAATACTATGTTTCAGAAATGAGCCAGGCCTATATTACAAAATTGACTATTAGAATTTATCCATCTTTGCCAAGTTTACATTTTTTTTTTTTACAAAATAAATTGTTAAATCAGGCCCAATTTATTCTAATACCAACTTGCTAAAACAGTATAAATTAGCTTGTTTTTTTAACAGTAATTAAAAACTATCAAATGAACAGCTGATTTTGGATAGTACTCAATCTCAGTTCAATTCCACTCTATTTCCAACGTGCTAAAACAGTATAAATTGGCTTGTTTATAAACAGCTGTTTTGATCGCTTTATTTATATATACTATTTCGTTGTTATTTTGTAACCAACATGGCAACCCATAAGACCCTATGTTAACATTTTTCAACTTTTAAATTAGATTTTCGAAAAAAAATACGTTTTTACACGAAATATAACTATATGGGTGTACTAAAAAAATCAAAACTACACCTACATACAAAATTTCTTTGAATTCGTTGGAGCCGTTTTCGAGATCCGCGACGGATACAAAGATAGATACAAGAATTGCTCATTTAGAGTAATATGATAAAAAATAAAAGGTCAGCTCCCAGCATAGGAAATACGAAATTTGCGTAGCAGTGAACGTGTTAACAGGAATTAGAAGTTATGTAATAAAACACAGTTTACAAGTAAATTACCTTTGTAAAGTAAAGCGACTTGTGTCACTTGTATCCCTTGGCTTCTAAGCTAAACAGCTGTTCTACGAAGTAGTTTTGTTTCGCCACTAGATCTCAGCACATGATAGACTTACAGTTATATTCCTTGGCCGCAAACATTTTAAAGTGTTGAAGAGCCAGTTCCTGCACTTAACTCCGTTATTAAAAAAATGTCACTTGTACCTGTTGGCTTCTCAGCCCTTCAATTATATTTATTTAGCTGACAATCATATTGCCATATTTGAGGATTACTTGATGAACGCACTCCTTTTATAAAAGGTCGTGATCGACATGATTTACTTTCCAGAAGTAATGGTATAGAAACAGATGTTTAAAGTGATTCTACACTCTACAGCCTCCACGACAGAATAAACAATCCGCCACGGAAATTAACACGTTCTTACATTTTATTAAGATTGTATTGTGGTAAACCACAGCCCGCATAGCCAGTAATCACGGCATTAACTTTTCATCTCAACCAGCCTTCTCAAGTCTCCGTAATCTTACTTGTATCTAATATCCTACCGGATTACTAATCTCTTACCTTTGCGATTACATTATTTTCCATTTCCTCCAAAACAGCGGAAACTCATTTCAAACTCATTAAAAACTCCTCGCTTGATAATAAATAATGGAACGCTTTAGTGATTTAACAGATTAGTTTCATAAGTAAACGATATGTTATTCCTAAAGTGATATTTATTATACTAAAAATACCAACTAGTGGTTAAACTTTATACACTCAGCCTACAAACTTAATATTGTGCTCATGCGCAATATATTAGTACAAACTTATTTTACTTTAGCCATAGCCCGTGACTGTTCAGTAGAGATTACAGTGACTAATGTCCGTGCACAGTTTAGTTAACAGCATGGAGGCTTGCCGCGCTACTACCTGACCTAACAACATCGGCTCCTATTCACTACCACATTGAATTATGAATATCCTTGTCTCAGTGTTTAATTCAAGATCCACATTTCTTCATTTCAGTAACGTACCTCATGTTTAAGTAAACCCCATTACGAAGTTTAAACTACGAAAAACAAACATTGCATTAGTTTTATTCCAACGTGTATTGCTGTGCTATTACGTGTATTGCCGTGCTGTACTATACTAATATTGCTGTTCCATATTAATAATAAACGGTACCAGGCCCTGGCACATACCTTCTCACAAACATATTTATATTATTAAACAGATTCACTATGACATGTAGGGTGGGGTAGGACAGGTGATTTTTTATTAAAGTTGGAGAATAACTAATAAATATTATTATTATTATCTAGAGAGAAAACTAATCTATCGATTTCAACAAAATTTGCACCAAACATGTCAATTAAACCTTTGTATATGCACGAAAAAAGGTTTTGGAAAATTTTGAAAAACAACCCCCTTTATGGCCAAAAAACCCACAAAAATCTGTTATTACTATTATTAGCTAAACGAGAATTTTTAGAAAGATGCAGTTTTCTGCATATGGTAGGGTACATTAGCAGCTACAAATAAGCCCAATTTTATCAAAATCGTTAGAGCAGCTTTTTTAAAAATAATAACTGATTTTTTTTGGTTTTTTTTTGCCAAAAAGGGGTTTGTCTTTCAAAAATTTTCAAAAAACTTTTTCTTGCATCTATACAGGCCTACTTGACATGTCTGGTGCAAATTTGGTTGAAATCGATCGAATAGTTTTCGCTCTAACTTTGTATACATACAGACACACATAGATACACACATACAGACAGACATTTTGAAAACCACTTTTTTGGACTCAGGGGGTCCCAAAACTGATATTTCCACAAAAATCTCAACATCGATTTTTTTTTGCAATCACTATAGGCCTACTTACTCTATACTATAGTAGAGTGAGAAAGTAAAATTATTCTTGAAAATATAAATATCAATAAAGGACAATATCAAGGGAAAACATATCTTATAAGTAGTTTATATGAGTTTGATAAGGTTGATGTTTTCATGCGGGCTAGTAGCGTAAGATCTTCATTTCAATAGAATGGACAATGCTATCAACTAAATTGCGAACGGACTTTAAATAAAGGCAGTGAGGCCAAATGGAAGCGGCCGCCCTGTTTATCCTTAAAGTAATGGCTTTTGCTCAGAAGTTTAATGTAAAGAATAGTGTAGTATCGCTTTGTAATTGTAATATAAATGACCTCTTTGTGATGTTTTTTTTATAAAGGAAAACATGTGATTTAATTGTTAAAGTTTGATATTTATATTGAAATGACATAATATAAATTATTGTGTTTCTTCTCAAGAGTATTCTTTTATTTCGTGCAAAAAGATGTAACAAATAGAATATTAACAGATAAGAATTTAGGTTAAATATGGCTGCCGGCCAATAGACTCACTTGGCCACACTGTCTCTATCTGTAGTCTGTATACTTCAGGTTGGCCGATGGATCCGGAACTACCTGAGGCCACCCTAATAATCCCTCGCCGCTTAGAATAAGTCGCCTACGACACACTTTTTTGGTCGAACCACAATTTTATATTTTTAAATGCATATTTGGAATCTACTAAAAAAATCTCGAAACTTTTTGAGAAGGTTCCAAATATGTATTAAAAAAATCAAATTTTGGTTTACTAAAAAAAGTGTCTTTTCGCAGGAACACAGCCAGTAGGTGACTGGCAAGACAACTGCTGCCCTGACGGAGGCGGCAAGGGATTATAAGCGTAGCCTCAATTAGTCTCGGGTCCACTTGAAGTATACAGACTGTGTAGTAGAGATGAGACAATCTGTGACTATGAAATATCAGCGATAACTGTCACTGTGACAAAAATATCAGTAACTAGTATAAACGAATTTCTGGTCAGAGTGACGGACCTACTATGGAACAGCTGTGAAGGAAATAAATGCTAGACAGTTGTTACACTACAAACAGAAATGCTAACCCTAGTTTAACAGTTTTTGTAATCTTTAGGTCGGTTAGTTTGTAATCCACTGTAGACTATATAAAGTTAAGACGGTCATTAATTATTTTGTCAGACGATGATTTAAGAGCACAGCGAGCTGGCGAAGGTGATCAATACCGTGTTGCCGTACTCTACACAGCCTATTACTACAAGCTTAAATTAAGCTGGTGTTGCAGGGAAATTTGTAAATCTGACAACTTGGTTTAGACCGTGTTTATAATATCAGATTATTTGTTTGGTAATTTATTTTTACGTCAACCGTGTTGATTCAGTTTTTAATAAATTTAAATACAGGGTTTCTCGTAAAAACCATTAGCGGGAGGTGGATTGTGTACGTTGAATTAAATTAAACACTTTTTTCGAATTCGTCTCAGTTAAGTCTTAATCCTCCATTTTGGTTTCACTGTGAAATAGATAAGATATTAAGTTCGAATTTGGTATAAGCATTTTGTATGTTACAATTTAAAAGTGTACCAAACGGTTTATTTTTATAATTTACAAAATGGCGGCCGTAAATTTGTTTAATGTTTAATATCATGAAAATTATTAACTTTAGAAAACATTTACAAGGGACGAAACATTTTTATTTTTTAAATACATACAAAATCTATATATATATATATATATATATATATATATATATATATATATAAGCGAAAATACCACTCACTCACTCACTGACTCACTCATAACGATTTCTCTAAAACTACCGAACGGATTGAAATGAAATTTGATATGTAGCTTCCTATAAGGGCCATAGGTGTTCACTAAAAAAGGGTTTAAAAAAATTGGAAATTTTAGGGGGTATGGGGGGTAAAAATGACTAAATCACGATTTCTCCAAAATTACCGAACAGATTATAATGAAATTTGGTATGTAGCTTCCTCTAGGGCCACAGGTGCTCACTAAGAAAGGGTTCGAAAAATTTCGAAATTTTTGGAGGGGTTTGCTTGGATCAAATTTACTAAAATCATAATTTCAGATCTTTTATTATTATAACAATAGTGCTTTTATTATTTAAGATCTATATATATAAAAGCCAAATACCACTCACTGACTGAACACCTAAAAATTATACAATTATGTTAAAAAGACTGAAAATACCAACCACCATGGGCAACGCCGTACGGGTCAGCTAGTGTTATATAAGTCAAACTTGAATTTGTAATGAATTTCAGAGCAATAGATTTTATCATACTTATTAGGCCTATATTATTATTTCTCAAAGGTTTTTTTTTCTGTCGCTAAACGATGTTTTCTTTAATTCTTCGTCAAAATGAATTATTCAAGCAACATTTTAAAGCTTATGTTTCCCGCTATTGACAAAAAATAGACAAATAGCTTAAAATGCATGTTTTCGTAAAAAAAACTTGTATATACTTCATATGGTTCCTAATGAAAGGCGGCAATTAACAGTCATCTGTTTAATTAACTCATATGACAGCTGTTAGTCTGATTGTTTACATTGCATATGCAGGTGTTTTATAAACCAATGTAAATAAATAAACGTAATTAACTGAACTAAATCAACGTATTAAATCAGGTAAGTATTTATAACTTGAGAACATCAGTAAGCTAGTATTTATTTACTATTAGAGCTTTAAAAACTGTCAGTTTTAGGCTAACTTTGATGACAACTAAAAAGAAATTATGGTTTCATTGTTTTCTATCTCTGTTATTCTTTGACCTACAAAAACGGAAAAAATTAATCCGTCGAAAACATATTTGTCTCTTGTAGGAGTTTTGTAAAGCTAACGGTTTTCAAGATACTCCACGTTAACCCAAATTCTAACCCAACATCTTAAATATTGTTGGAGTTAAAGTGAGGTTTTGTAAAAAAACAAAATGGCCGACTGCGACTGAACCAAGCCGAATTTGAAAAACGTTACTGACCATTTTCATTTATTTCAATGCATACAGAAATAAAATATAAAGAAAACAATACAATATGTAAAACCAGAAACTTTACTTCTAATACAGTAAGCCATTTGTTTAACTTTACCTAATAATACAAAAAAGAATCGTGTTAAGTTTTTGATCCAAATCAGCTGTTTTATTAATAATATGTAACAATAGATGTTTTAATTTTTGAAGTGACTTCTATAGGCCCACCGTGGAGCACTAAATATATTTGAGTTGGGTATATAAGTGTAACAGATTGTCCTACGTCATAGGCTTATTCTATAGGCGCACCTCAGCGCTACCAATGAATACAGAATACTTTAAAAATAAATAAAGTATTCTGTATTCATTGGCGCTACGTTTACTGGCGGGTGAATCGGATTTTACCGTCACGTATTTTCTGAAACGCTCTACTATATAAAGTGCACACGTGTATCCGTCTGTTTGAAAAAAGTTTTGGTCTCGCCGAGATTCGAACCAGGAGAGTCCATCACCATAGACAAGCCCCTTACCCGGTTAGGCCACGAACGCATTGCTAGTTTAGTGTAGTTGAATCGTGTTTATAAGTGTGACAGATAGTCCTACGTCGTAGGCTTAACCCGTCAATGTTAACACAATGTACAGTTTAATTGGTAATACCTCTGAAATGGACATTGTGCTTCCTCATTTCGTAAGTTTAAACTTCTCCCGTGTGGTCTTAAGCACATAATTTACATTTTTTGTGGTTGATTTTAGTTTGTCTAACCTAAATAAAACAATAAAACAAGTTGCGAAGAATAATAAACCGATTCTAAATTTGCTAAGTTGGTTGCTATGGTAATGAATGTAAACAAACATGTCTCGCTAAGCTTTTGATACCAACAGCTGTTTTATCAGAATGTTCACTATTTTTACGCTTTAAAATTCAATTTTGCAAAATCCTTTCTTATTGTGCGTCTGTGACAACATAGCTTTAAATTGTCGTAATTGTATCTTAAGGGTCTGCTCCAGTAAACGAGAAAGCAACCGGAAACGCAACCGCTTCTCACTATATTCCTATCTAAACAATGCAATTTCTTCCAGCTGAACGCTTTGACATTGCCTCATTTCAAACCATTTTATAAGTCTATCTTTTGTAATTAAGTGTTGAAAAAAAAAACTGAATATTCTTTTTAAAATTTCGGATCCGGCTTGCAAATTATTTTTCATTATTAATTTTTTATTGTGTTAGGAAAAAATTCAAACTTTGTATTTACAAAATGTCAATTACATAACAAATCAAAAGCATTTAAAAAAATGTAAATTGCAAGACGGATGCGTATTGGGACTGTGCTTAAAATGAGACCTTGCAAACAATTTTATGATAAAAAAATAAACGTAATAAATGGTTTGAAATTTAACATTGCTCTTATGGGATAAAAATCCAAGATGGCCGCCACTACAGCAGACCCTTAAGCAAATTTCGCTCCACGTCTATTCTTTTTCAGTCAAGACAAAGAATCTTATATAGATTGTTTTGGAAAAACGACAAAGATCGAAATATCAATGACTGTTACTTTCACAGCCTATGCTATTGTAAATGGGTTGTTATTTAAAGTTCCTAATACAGTTTTCACCGTAAATAAATAGGCTGAATCGTTTATAAAAACCATCAAGTAATAATAGATATGTTTTTAAAGTATTTGTTTGAATTTTAGATAGGTTCTGAGGCAATGTTGATCCTATCACAATAACAGATAAAAAGTTATTTCATCTAAAGGTCGGATCTGAATATCGACCTAAGATTTCATATAGGTCACACATTTGATTCCATGCCAAGCTTATATTCCACTAGAGCTAGCAGCAGACCTATAACTAGTTATTTGAGGCAATTACAGAACCTATTTGTACAAAGTTAAACATCTACGGCGACACGTTCCTACCCTATATAGAATGCTTACCATTCATCTTAGATAATTTATAATTGTCATTACTGTAATTAGTGTTTTATTTTGCCTCGCCACTTCATTAGTTTATTAATGTAGTAAAATAAAATACTGTTTTTCTTACATAGAAACGGATAACCTTTCAGGACGTGTTTTACTAGTGAAAATAAAGAAAAACGTTTCTATAAACATAGGTTCGGAAATGCTTCGTTTTCAGATATCCGCAGTTTTTTTTTTTACAAAACAATTCATATATAGAGAACGGTTTTACTGATTAGGTTTAAGCTTTTCATGAAGTTTAATTTAACAACGACCTATCTCAAGAAAAACAATCGATTGTATCCAAAGATGCGTTTCAAAATGGCGGCTGTGTGAAAATTTCAAGCCTAAATTACTAAAAAAAACGTGCATTTTAACAACACATTTTAAGAGACCCTTTTTTGTAGTACTTTAGATTTCGTATCGGATATTGTAACTGTTAAAACAATCGGATGAAGGCTAATAGTTAAGTTATGTGTAATAATTGGTTTGTTCGACCCGGCATACTATACCAACACAGTAAAAACATCAATATTGTATGTACATTTGCTGCATTTTCTTTGACTTAGATATTATCCTCCGTCCGATTGTTTTGACATTTACACCATCTGATAGGGAATCAAAAGGGCTACAAAAAAGTGTCTTGATATTTTTTTGTTAAAATGTACGATTTTTGAGTAATTTAGGTTTGAACATTTTTAAACAGCCTCCATTTTGAAATGCATGATTGGATATAATCGATTATTTTTCTTAAGATATATAATGAAGATATATAATGGTTAGATTAAACTTCGTGGCAAGTTTGAATTTAATCAGTCAAACCGTTCTCTAGATATGCATTGTTTTGTAAAAAAACACAAAATGGCAGATATCAGGAAAACGAACCATTTCCGAACCCATGTTTATAGAAACGTTTTTCTTTATTTTCACTAGTACAACACGTCTTAAAAGTTTCTCCTTTAGACACTGTGTATAATCTTTAAAAATAAATAATAATGAATTAAAAATTATTTTTGCCTGGAGAACAGATACGCCCTTGTTTCTGTCAAGACCCTATGTTTTTACAAGCAGCGGGGTTTTACACGATTGAATTATTACATTAAGTAAGCCCGTTCTCGGGAGGCGTTGACACAGAATGGAGATTCACTGCCGACTACAAGGCGCCGCGCCTGTGTGAAGCATATTGTTAATCTTGCTGCAGAGGCAGCGTAGCGTGTTGCGAGGTAATCTAGGCACGGCGTCTTCTTGCTCATCTCGTACCGTCATAAAGTAGGACATCTGTTAAAGTGCGGTTCCTTACGCTAAGTAAATCACAATAAAAACGGCAAAAACCAAAATAAATTTCGGAAATCGTATACAATCGTTGACGAAGAGTTGAAATGAACTCAGGCTAAGTAAGTTAACTTTTGAGATAATTGAGTTTATTTGGAGGGATATAATAATTTTAGTTTTGTAATGTTGAACATTTTTAGTCAAATGCAACACTGATTGAATAAAACACCGAACCGAAAATAGAAAGAACAAAAAACAACAGACCGAGTTAATGAAAAATTATGTTTATTGTACTACCCTTATGCACATTTCAATGACATAGTTGTCATCCTCAGAGGGCTTTAACACTACTGAACTAAACTAGTCTAGGGTTTACTCCGTCATCCCCACTCCTCTCCGTTCATGACCAATCAAAACAACATCACCCATGTACAACAAATGAAACGTTTTCATATATTTTCAAAAAGGCTGAAGTTTAAAATGTTTAATGTAAAATATACCACAAACTTCTAAATTTACAAACGTATTTAAAAACAAATAATTTCCTTTTTTTAATGACAAACATAACTGTTGTTTTTATTATTTCTGTAACTTCTATAATTTTTTTTATAAGATAACAGAGTTACTGGCAAAATACTCAAATAATTTGACGTCGTAGCTGAACGTCATTTGAACGAATTTCCAAAATTAAGTTTTTACAGTGTGTGTTATAGGGTTTCAATTAACTATTTGTTAGATTGTTCTTGTCACGAACAATTCGCTTCGCTCGCATTACTTGCTGGGCAGTTGGCCTCAGATCAGAAGATGCCCCACGGTAAAATCCCCCGCAAGGATTTGAACCTTATAATTTTATGTTTTGATCGATTTTGGGGGTACCATGCGGAGTTTCGAGGTCGTGTAAAAAGCAAAATGTGCAGTTAGAAAATTTAAAAAAATGTGCTTCGGATTGTTGGACTTTTTGGCTAATTAACTTGGACAACCAACGTGTGTTCCAAATTTGGACTAAATCGGACCTAAAAGGCGACCGTTAGAGTACTGTTACGAAATAGAATGAGTTGTCAAGTAATTTTGTTACACAAAAGCAATGTTGATAAATGTTTAAAAACAGCAGAATTGTATTAGCCAGCAACATTATGTAATATTACAGTAAAACAGAATAGATAGTTAAGTAATTAGGACTGATGTAAATCGCATTGAGTTGCATTTTTAACTAGGCTAACATCATTGTAAGAAAGAGACTGGTAAAACTGAGAGGGGGAACAGAAGTTTTAAATATGAAGGGAACATTAGATAGGAGGTCTTTTTGGAAAGGTTCTTGGGTGAGGAGAGAGGTCTTGGGAGACCAGGGCTTCGGGGGATAGACGCCGGTGTGGGTCTCAAGGAGAAACCTATTATCAGAGCCAACAGGACAGAGTAGAGGTGAGGACACATTTTGTGAATAAAATTAAAGGGATAATTGTTTTATGTATATTTTGGATTAGAATCAGTTTCTGTGGGTTAATCTATTAGGAGAGTTATATATATATATATTTAAAAGAATTCATATTTGGGGAGTAGAAATTTGAGCTCAGTTTTGCCCGTAGTGTAAAGTAAATGATTTAGACTAAGGTTGATTTTAGTTTTCAACAGTGTAGAATCAAATGTAATATAGTAGATCTTCAGAATAAAATATATATGTTCATGTATCTTTATATTTATGATATATCTTTGTACCCTCTCACTTAAAGTTAGAGCCAAGCGAATAGCCCACTCCGTAATAAATAGCGAAAAGCCAATTCGTAATAGTACAAACACATTTTATACATATAAAGATATAAATGACACCCCACAAAGTGTTCTTTGGACAATGATCTGTGCTCATTTACTACTCTCGACTTTAGGTCTCACCATAAAGGACACAACAATAACTCATCTTTTCTATGAAAATTAGGTAAAATATCAACACTGTCACTAAATATTACTGGTTGCCATATCATGGTTTTGCCAACCGTCTAAAAAACTTATTCAAGTGCTAAACCACACTGACTCTATGACCCAGCGGTTAAGTGACGTTCTGAATTATTTTAAACTAAATTGGATCTTGAACTCCCCAACTCCAGGTACCACCAATTTTATTCGAGCACTGCCATTGATAACGTTATCACAAATATCCAAATCTCATCTGTTTTCATGGTAAACATTTCCATTTCGTGGTTTTGCAATAAATGCTTGCTTATATAATATAGGGCGTTTATCTCAAAAGGCGTTATATTTTTCTAAGCATTGCAGATAACGCAAAAAAAAACTCGGTACATAGTTGCTCTACCATAAAAAGTAATATTTGAAGCAATTAACATTTTGTTATCACCTTACGGGGATGGCCCACAGGGAGTCGGAGGAAAATGTTGACAAGGAGCATAGGTGGAGTTGTACATCAAATTAAAGATATATCTTAGGCAAACACAATGCCGCAAATCAGGCTTCAAAAGGTTTACCCTACACAAAATGGCGGCCGTTTAAAGTTATAATATTGGGGCTTTTTGGGATAAGATTTAAAAGCAAAACTTCTACAACCCGCAGTAGCAGTAGGACTAGTTTTGTTTTTGGATAGTGAGTGACTTTTCACCTTCAGTGGGAACGGTCCACTATTAGGATAAGGAACAATTTTTATTTCAAATTACTTCATTTAAAAAAATAACAATTACCAATAAACTTTCATAACAGTTTACCTTTTTTACAATAAATGCTCAAACTGTTTTCCTTCTGCAGTTTGTCAGTGAGCTAGGTGGGATTCATAACGCTCTGTAGTATCTCAGCAGGTATTTCTAGTGTTGATGCCAATTTTCAAAAGGCTTCAATATTGCAACCTTAAACGGCCTCCATTTTTTGTGTAGGGTGAACCTTTTGACGTCTGATTTACGGTATTGCGTTCGCCTAAAGTATACCTTTAATTTGATGTACATGTCGACCTATGCTCCTATTCAAGAATTTTCCCGATTCCAAGCGAGCCTTCCCCTTAAGGTTATACAAACATTATAATTGCTTCAAAAATTAGTTTTTTGGTAGAGAAACGACGTACCAAGTTTTTTTGCGTAATCTGCAATGTTTACACAAATATAACACCATTCACAGAGTTTTGAGGCATCCTGTATACAGGTTGGTATTGCTCAATCGTCAACAGAACAAAACAAACACACAACCTTTCATTCTTTATAATGAACTAGGGGAAACCCCTGAGTGCTTCAAACGCCAACCCCGTTGGAGCCTTCTATACAGATGATCATTGTTATTTTTTCTGTATAATAAAGGTGAGGATTAATAATAACCCAAAAGCTAAGACGGTAAATAATAATTTTGAATGTTGAAATCGAATTATTTCGTATATTTTTATAACAGCAGTTATAATAAAGGTTTAAAGAACCAGCAAGGCTCAGGTCTAAAATTTAATAAAAACCCAACCTAAAAGTAAGAAATAGGCTACAAATAATTGCTTCAAAGTTTTAAATCAGCTGTTAATGGAAATATTGGAGCTACATCTGTTTTATCTGTTATTTCATTCAATTGGTTGCTATGGTAATGAATGTAAATACGTTTGTTGGTTCATCAGTCTAGGCCTAACCTGAGATTTTTTCTGACAAAATTTTTGAAATATTGAAATCAATATGTTTTTATGAAATTGAATTATAGGGTACGTTCGTTACTCAGGGCTAGTGCAGCTTTTTACTTTCTGCACCCTATACGTAGTATATGGAGAAAGTATTTTTCGTCCAAATTTTCTAATTTGAATTTTTAGTGGAATTATCTGTTTTAGTGCTCCCTGAATCCCATAAAATTTGTAATGGAATTATCTGTGTTGGTGCTCCCAGAACCCAAAAATATTTGTAGTGGAATTATTTGTTTTGGTGCATCCTGAACCCAACAAAGAGTTTTTTTTTGGTGATGTCTGTCTGTGTGCCCGTGTATTTGTAAGGATGTGTACAGAGCTGGATACCATACCAACCGACTGATTTTGATGAAATTTGGTATGTAAGTGTAGTTCTGGAATATCTACAGGCTTTTTTCCATTTTTTTCAAATTTTGGATATTTAAGTGGTTTTACCTTCCAAAAATGGCCAAAAAACGAGAAAAATCCAAATTTCTAAAAACGGCTATAACGATTTTGATAAAATTTGGCTTATTTGTAGCCCTTAATGTACACTACCATATGCAAAAAACCGCATCTTTCTAAAAATTCTCGTTTAGGTAATAATAATAATAACTGATTTTGGGGGAGTTTTGGTCAAAAAGAGGGTTGTTTTCAAACTTTTTCAAACCTTTTTCGTGCATCTATACAGGCCTAATTGACATGTTTGGTGCAAATTTGTTTGAAATCGATCTAATAGTTTTAATAATAATAATATTATTATAATATAACATGGATGTGTGTTACATGCATATAATATTTTCCATGTTATGTGTTACTTTGACAATTCTAAATAACCACCTCCTATGCTACTCTTGGGAAGGTATAAAGTTTCAACTGGGAGAAAGTATGTGGCAGTTATCTGGTACCGTTTATTAACATTCATAAAGTTTATTATTTAAAACAGCTCATTGTATTTCGTAAAACAACAATAAGTAATGTTAAAAAATGTCTTATGTAGGTTGAATTGGCTGTCAGAAATTTAAACAAACAAGTTTATCTCTCCACTCAGTTCATCATCTGCAGCTTCTTCTTGATCATCAACTTCGACTGTTATGGAACATTACAATATTGTAACTATAAACGGCCGCCATTTTGTGTTGGGTGAACCTTTTGACGTCTGATTTACGGTATTGCGTTCTCCTAAGATATACCTTTAATTGGATGTACAGCTCGACCTATGCTCCCATTTAAGATTTTCCCCGATTCCCAGCGAGCCTTCGCTGTAAGGTTATCAAAAATTATAATTGCTTCAAAAATTTGTTGGTATAGAAACAACGTACCAAGTTTTGCAGCGTAGTATGCAATGGTTACACAAATATAACACCGTTCACAGACTTATGAGGCACCCTGTATACAGGTTGGTATTGCTGAATCGTTAACAAAAATAAAACAAACACACAACCTTTCACGCTTTATAATGAACTAGGGGAAACCCCTGGGTGCTTCGAACGCCAACCACGTTGGAACCTTATATACACACTAGCTGGCCCGACCCGGCTTAATAGACAAATCAAAGTTAAATGTACATTAACAAAAAATATATTATATCAATAAATATATTACACTATGTATTTCTTATGGGGATTTTTAGTAACTTTGACCCCCCCCCAAACCCCCCTAAAATTTCGAATTTTTTAAAACCCTTTCTTAGCGAGTACCTAGGGCCCTAGAGGAAGCTACATACCAAATTACATTCCAATCCGTTAGATGGTTTTTGCAGTAACTTTGACCCCCCAAACCTCCCCTAAAATTTCGAACGTTTTGAAAAAATTTCTTACCGAGCACCTATGGCCCTAGGGGAAGCTATATACCAAATTTCATTCCAATCCGTTGGATAGTTTTAGAGAAATCGTGATTTTGTAACTTTAACCACCCCCAAACGCCCCTAAAATTTCGAATTTTTTGAAACCTATTCTTAGCGAGCATCTATGGCCCTAGAGGAAGCTACATATCAAATTTCATTCCAATCCGTTCGGTAGGTTTTGATAAATCGTGATTTAGTAACTCTGATCCCCCAAAACCCCACCTAAAATTTCGAATTTTCGGAAACCCTTTCTTAGTGCGCGTCTAGAGCCTATAAAGAGTATTAGTGCCAAATTTCATGTTTGTAGGCCTCGTGGGTTTGGAGAAACTGTGATGAGTCAATGAGTCAATGAGTCAATGGTATTTGGCTTTTATAAGTATAGATAATCATGTTATGTTTTCTTTATAATAAAGGTGTAGGATTAATAATAACCCTAAAGCTAAGACGGTAAATTCTGTTGAAAGTTCAAATCAAATTATTTCGTATATTTTTATAACAGCAGTTATAATAAAGGTTTAAAGAACCAGCAAGGCTCAGGTGTACAATTTAATAAAAACCTTACCTAAAAGTTAGAAATACAAATAATTGCTTTAAAGTTTGAAATCAGCTGTTTTTTCTGTTATTTTATTCAATTGTTTGCTATGGTAATAAATGTAAATACATATGTTGGTTCATCAGTCTAGGCCTAACTTAAGAATTTTTTAAAACTAAATTTACAAATATTGCAATAAAAAATGTGTTTATCAAAATGAATTACAGCCTATGTTCCTCAGAGATAGTGTAGCTTTTTATTAGTAAAACTATTTTTTCAATCGGTTCAGTAGTTCCAGAGATTACCATCTACAAAAAAAAAATTGTTTACCTCTTTATAATATTGGTATAGATGCACTGCAGTATGAAACCACAAGCGGTGGGAGGCGTAGACACAGGTACGACAAGAACAGATGCACGACGTCAGCTGATCGATTACAATAACCCCGTATCTTACTTAAGCGTCAGGTTAATACAACCCTCCCTATACTTATTGTTGGGAGTATATGGATCTATTCTGAATGAACCGTATTGCTGAGCCACTTCAGCGCACGGGATGACAAATGACAACAACGAACGTTTGCATAATTCATGATCACATTCTATCCCAGGATATAGCGCTAGGTTCTTTACATATTGTAATATGATCAGTACCCAATATTTGTACCTGCGTGTGGTAAGCTGTTTGCGAAATCCAAGATGTGTCGTTGAATAATTTAATAGCGTAGTAATACTAGTAGTTCTGTGAACAGTAGACCTCGCTCGTTGAAATAACAAATGTGGTTTTGAGCTTAGGTTAAAAATAGTGTGCCAGTAAGGAAGTAAGCACAAGGTTTAGCCAGTGAAACATTATTTACAATTCCCGCGATTCCGTTAGTTCTAGTTCTTGTTTTTATTTCTTTTCTTGAGCTTTAACTGCTAAAGATTTTCTTTTAGATGCATTGTGTTTTATTTAGGTTAATAATGCGTAAGATAGCTAAAAATATCGCGTTACAGACGGACAACATACAATTAAATATTTACATACTTAAATTACTCAAACTTAACAATGTATCATAAGTTAACTTAAGTTCCATATATGTTAAAGCGTCGTGATAGTGATCTCAACCCATGTACCAACACTTCCCACGGTGTCCTACGGTAATTTTTTGTATGTCCTTTATCGCCGCGAGGTTTTATTTGTTTCATCTCATTTTGTAATTCAAGTAAAGCTAAGTCAAATACTTTTATGAAATTTACAATGATAATTTACACGTATACAGTTCAATTCTTTGATTTATCCTCTACACTTTCTTATAATAATATGTCATTTTTGGGCAAAGGATATATTCCTAAATTACTATTCAAAACAGGCCTAGTTTTGTTAGCAGTCAAGACAAGTAGTAAGAACATAAAAACTGGTGTTTTCAAAATAAGAAATTTGAAATTGATAAATATTTGTATACAATTCTATTTAGAACTAAATTACGAAACTTTTTTACATTTATGAAAAAAAATACAATAATTTTTACTTCTTTTTATGTTGGTGTAAAGTTAAACATTTTCCTTTCGTTACTGAACGTGATTGTTTCTTGAGCTAATAACTTTCTTAATTTTACTTCAATAATTTTTTTTACTGGCATATATGAATTCTTTAAACTTTTATCTACAAAAAGTTATGGAACACTTTTGAATTGGTTTAGAATAAAAGTATAAAAACATGGTTGAAAAACAAACACTTGGACGATTTTTAACAAATTCGAAGTTTACGGCCATTTTGTGAGCTTACCGTTAGAGATTCGGAAAAAAACCAAGAATACAATTTTGTTTAAAATTTAATTTTCTTTTAGGAAAATGTTATTAGTTTTTAAATTCGACTTACGGTTAAGCCACAAACTGGCTTTGGAAAAAAGCTTACACTGAGAGAAACGGTCCGGCTGCCATTTTTATTTTATTTAAGAGGTTAAAAATGAAAAATGGAAAAAACCGTATATATACATGGCTTGGCCTAGGAATAAGGAACATTCATGCAAAAAATCATCAAAATCGGTCAAGGCGTTTGGCCGTAATCGTGAGACAGACACACAGACACACAGACATACAGACACACAGACGAAATGCCGAACGGTCGAGTTAAAACGGAGACCTCGCTTACGCTCGGTCAATTAACGGTTTTTAAATTTAATACAAGCTTACGATATTTCACAGCAATAAAAACAAAATAGCTGAAAGCGAAAGTTTACATCACGACCCTACGCCATATTGCGGCAGGGGTGCCAACCTATACGCAAGAAAATGTTCTAATACGTAATTGTAATGTTCACTTCTATTTATAAAAGTCTAAAATAAATGAAACAGAAAATATTACTAAAAAAATTTCAAGTAATTAATTATTAACAGAAAATAAAACATTTTAAACTTAAACTCGGTTCACAACTTATTTAACTAGGGAAATATTAGACGTATCTTTTCAATGACATTGGACTGCGCATACAAATAAACAAGATTGCTGGACTCTGCTGTTCCTAAAACTTAACATAACTTAATGAAATACATAAATAAAACAGTACAGGAACACACACAATTTAAATTTTATAAAATTCTGTAGTACGTAAATACTTACATCAAACTAAAAACTATCGATATTCGATATAGATATATTGATGTTCACGATTCGATACATTGAATCAATCATATGTGTAGCTTATACCAAAGGCCGAAATGTATTTGTTACTTCGATTTATTTTGAATCGATACAAATAAAATAAACGGTATCAGGAAACTGACACATACTTTCTCCCTCATTATAGGAACTTAATAAAGAAAATATTATTTCATGAAGCCAAAAGTGTATGAAGGACACATAAATTTCGTACTATTATTTTTTTTAATGATAGCTTATAATTTTGTTAAGAGATATGCGCTGTCATTTTCCTGGAAAGTATAACAGCTAATACAAAGAGCCATTTTTTTATTAGTCTATATAAGATTGGTATAATTATTTATGGAGGTTTTTAAAATGGGAAATCAGATAAAGTACAACATCTTTTGATCCATAATTTTTACAGGGATGCTGGTGGTGACATTTTATTTTTGACGAAAAGTACTATAACATACTCTACCTTTTCATCAGTAGAATCATAATTCAAAATACCAATTTTTTTATTTTTAAGAGTAATTTTCCGATAAAAATCCATAAAATGACGGAAACTTTTATAAAATTTTATAGTTTATAGTACTTTAGGTCCCTAATAAACTGTAAAATTTTAATCAAAATAGTTAGATCCGTTTTTGAGAAAAGTTGATTTTTCCGTTATTTTAAGGGTTTTTATGGGAAAATTACCCTTAAAAATCAAAAATTCACAAAAATGAAAAAAATTCCTGGAGATACCGTGGATTAGTACCTCCATACAAAATTTCATCAAAATCGGACTACTGGTTTAGGCTCTAGGTCTGATAACATCCACACACACACACACACACACACATGTTTGTATGAGGACCTCTCTTTTCTATCACTTGTTAAATAACATGAAAGCGAGGACCTACCAACTCTGTACAGTCAAGCGAGGCCTTTTTACGTTTTTATTTTCACCCCCACACACATCACTCCGAAAACAACTTTTTTAGATTCAGGGGGACCCAAAACAGATATTTCCACCAAAAACTCAAACTCGAAAATTTTGACGAATACAATACTTTCTCCATATACTATGGTATAGGGGGAGAAAGTAAAAAGCGTTTAAATATACGACTTAGAAACTTCTAGTCACAGTATGTTTCCACTTTGGTAACATACGTACTGTCTCACGAAGAGGTTTAAATGTTTGATTTTGTATAGCTTGCCCATTAATACATCGATGTTTTTGAAACTTTACACACCGCACAATAAAGGCTTTATAAAAATGTTCTGTGAAAACTTTCAACAACATAGGAAGGATGTTCATAGGAACATAGGTTTCATGTTCAAAGGAGTACAACACTTGCAGAAACGAAATGGTGGAATAATTATTAATTTTCTCTCTCTGTAAATATATATTTATGTTATAACTTGCCGATTAAAATTAAATTAAATTACTCTAGATTTTGTAAAATATTTTTACTTTTACATTCTAATGATCTGAGGCATTTTCACATGCTTTTCTTCGACTCACTACCGTTCAACCGGTGGGTGGACCGGTGCACGGTCGCCTCGGCTCTTTCCGGATAGCTTCGGGCCGTATAACACATCGCGTTACGACTGCGTTCTCGCATACGTATGTTAACC
>JAGFPH010004380.1:23968-39210 GCA_018207615.1 Philaenus spumarius | reverse complement strand
GCGTGCGGAGCACGCAGGAGTCTCCCCTAGTAATATTATAAAGAGGTGAAGTTTGTTTGTTTGTATGTAGGGGGTAATCTCTTGCACTACTGAACCGATTGAAAAAATTGTTTTACTAATAAAAAGCTACACTATCCTTGAGTAACATAGGCTATAATTCATTTCGATAAAACCCTTTTTTATTTCAATATTTGTAAATTTAGTCGGAAAAAATTCTTAGGTTAGGCCTAGAATGATAAACTAACACATGTATTTACATTTATTGCCATAGCAACTAATTGAATAAAAATAACAATAAAGCTGTTTGCTCTAATATTTCCATTAACAGCTGATTTCAAAATTTGAAGAAATTATTTTTGTATTTCTATCTTTTAAGTTAGGGTTTTAAAGTGTAGACCTGAGCCTTGCTGGTTCTTTCAACCATTATTATAACTGCTGTTATAAAATATAAGAAATAATTTAATTTGAACAATTATCATTATTTACCATCTTAGTTTTGCTGTTATTATTAATCCTACACCTTCATTATAAATAAAACAACATATGTTTTTAGAAGGTTCCATTGGGGTCTCCTTTAGTAGTATTTATATTTATACACTATAATCAAGCACTAACGATGCATTGCCGGGTAAACTAGTTTAGAACGGAAATCTTGTTCTTGTTTTATTTATTTCAAGAAAGGTTAAACAAAATTTTCAATACTTTCGGTTAGACGAAACTCCCTTGGGTGGAGGGTGGGGAGCATGAGCGTTTGACATTCTTTTTATGCTCAATGCACATTGTTGGTCCTGTTCTTCAATAACGCAATTTTTTTCACAGCTCTCAATACAGTCAATACTGTATATTTATTATACTTATACTAGCTGACCCGTACGGCGTTGCCCGTGGTGGTTGGTATTTTCAGTCTTTTTAACGTAATTGTATTCTTTTTAAGTGTTCAGTCAGTGAGTGGTATTATAGGCCTATATAAATATATATATTTATATTACATATAGATCTTAAATAATAAAAGCACTACTGTCATAATAATAAAAGATCTGAAATTATGATTTTAGTAACTTTGATCCCCCCAAACCTCTCCTAAAATTTCGAAATGTTTCATACCCTTTCTTACTGAGCACATATGGCCCTAGAGGAAGCTACATACCAAATTTCATTCCAATCCGTTTTGGTAGTTTTGAAGAAATCGTGGTTTAATAAATTTTATCCCCCCCAATCCCCCTAAAATTTTGAATTTTTTTAAACCCTTTCTTAGCGAGCGCCTATAGCCCTAGAGGAAGCTACATACCAAATTCTATTCCAATATGTTCGGTAATTTTGGAGAAATCGTGATTTAGTAATTTTTACCCCCCAAACCCCCCTCAAATTTTCAATTTTTTCAAACCCTTTCTTAGACAGCACCTATGGCCCTAGAGGAAGCTACATATCAAATTTAATTTCAATCCGTTCAGTAGTTTTTGAGAAATCGTGATGAGTGAGTCAGTGAGTGAGTGAGTGACAGAGTGGTATTTCGCTTTTATATATAATAGATAATCAAGCAATAACGATGCATTGCCAGGTAAACTAGTTTAGAACAGAAATCTTGTCCTTGTTATATTTATTTCAAGAAAGGTTAAACAAAATCTTCAATACTTTCAGTCGGATAAAACTCCCTTGGGTGGGGGGGGGGGGGGGGCAGGATGAGCGTTTGACATTCTTTTTATGCTCAATGCACATTGTCGGTCCTGTTCTTCAATAATGCAATTTTCTTCACAGCCTTCAATTCACTCTGTTTTTATTATTACAGGAAACTTTGTGTTTTTATTACTTCTAGTCGGTTTCACTGCAGCTGCATATCGAATAAACAGTTAAATATAATCGATATTAATTGTAAGAAATGTATCGGTAGTTCAGTCGATATCTCTTAAGTTATTGACAAACTTCATTGTGTACTAGCTGATACCTGAATGCTCGCACATGTGATTGAATGAAAAAAGGACTATCGGGTAAATATTGTGATTTACCATTACACGCAATAAAAAAACTTAAAAAACATTTTAGATCCGCGTTCCATGGCCCATAATCGCACAGTGAGTTTTGCCCAAATCGATCTATGTATCCCTTTTAGGCCTAGGTAAATTATTAGCTATGCACTTTTTAAACGCTAAAAATCCCGTTTTCCGCCAGTTTGTTGCTCTAACTCCAGAACAAATATACAAATTACAAACCAAGGTTCGAGGTGTATATCTGATTACATTTAATACTATTGCATACTGTTTTTACATATATTTAACGGTTAAACCAGCATATACAGTAAATTAAAACAGACGATCCAAATTGGTTGTTTTATTTATAATGTTCGCGTTTCACGCCCTTTTGCAAAACCCAGAACTTTTTCATCATGTAATATATTTTTTTAATTTTTAAATGGGAAAGCATAAATATTTTCGAGGTAAAAGGTACCATAGATTAATCTTTGAAAAGTTCTATACATGTAAATAAAAGATTCGTCAAAATTGGTCCAGCCATTCCGGAGATTAGCTCGGACAGACAGACAGACAAAAAATTGAAAAATGCATGTTTATGTTTTGGTCAAGTATGGATAATCAAATGAGCTTATAAAAAGTATTTATTTCCAAATCACAGACAGACATTTCAATTTTATTAATATATGTAGACTAGCTGACCCGTACGGCGTTGCCCGTAGTGGTGGTAACTTTGATCCCCCCAAACCACTCCTAAAATTTCGAAATGTTTCATACCCTTTCTTAGTAAGCAATTATGGCCCTAGAGGAAGCTACATACCAAATTTCATTCCAATCTGTTCGGTAATTTTGGAGAAATCGTGATTTAGTAATTTTTACCTCCCAAACCCCCTTAAAATTTCCAATTTTTTAAAACCATTGTTTAGTGAACACTTATGGCCTTAGCGGAAGCTACATACCAAATTTCATTCCAATCCGATCGGTAGTTTTGAAGAAATCGTGATTTAATAACTTTGATTCCCCAAACCCAACCTGAAATTTCGAATTTTTTCAAACCCTTTCTTGGTAAGCACCTATGGCCCTAGAGAAAGTTACATACCAAATTTCATTCCAATCCGTTCGGTAGTTTTGAAGAAATAGTTTTTTAATAACTTTGATCCCCCCAAACCCCCCCTAAAATTTCGAACTCTTTCAAACCCTTTCGAGCACCTATGGCCCTAGAGGAAGCTAAATACCAAATTTCAATTCAATCCGTTCTGTAGTTTTTGGGAAATCGTGATGAGTGAGTGAGTGGTATTTCGCTTTTATAAATATAGATTTGACGAAAAAAACGTTGGTCAAATCCGTTTTTGTGTTGTCGTCAGTCAAATGAACGAACAAAATGCAAAATCATGGGTCAAATAATCAAAGAAAAACCGCATCGCATTTTACTATAATTCATTTATAAATTAAAACTGTCCTTTTAAAATCAAATAAAAAAAGTAAATGTGTACGGTCATGGGACCCTCGTCAGGAACGAAGTTCATCACGCATTTTCTTCAATTCTTTTACCAGCCTTATGGGTCTGCTGTAGTGGTGGCCATCTTGGATTTTTATCCCATAAGATCAATGTTAAATTTCAAATCATTTATTTCGTTTATTTCTTATAATAAAATTGTTTGCAAGGTCTCATTTTACGCGTCCATTTTGCATTTTATATTTTTTCAAACGCTTTCCTTTTGTTATGTAATTGACATTTTGTAAGTACAAAGTTTGAACTTTTTTTTAACACAATAAAAAATTAACAATGAAAAGTAATTCGCAAGCCAGATCCGAAATTTTATAAAGAATATTCAGTTTTTTTCTCAGCACTCAATTACAAAAGGTGGACTTATAAAATGAGGAAGTGTCAAAGCGCTCAGCTGCAAAAAATTGCACTGTTTAGATAGGGATACAGTGAGAAGCGGTTGCGTTTCCGGTTGCTTTCTCGTTTAATGGAGCAGACCTTTAACGGCAACATACACACATAATTTTCATCTTTCAATTACCGCTTCTTATTAGTTTGTTTTTTATACAAATATTTACTGCTTCCATACGTTTAATGTTATTATAATAAAGGTGTAGAATTAATTATAACGTCAAAGCTACGATGGTAAACACAGTTAAATATCCATTCATTGTAAATACAATCAATGAACATAAATTTTCTTTCATCAGTCTAGGCCTAACCTAAAATTATTGTGTATATATTTTATTTTACCTGTCTTAACGGCAATATACATTCAATAATTTTAGGTTAGGCCTAGACTTAAAATCACTTTCTAGGCCTAACCTAAAATTTCCGCTCCTGACGATTATATCGTCTCTTAATATATGTTTCTTGAATGTATTTACAATAATTGCCATAACAACAAATTTGGTAACCCTTTTTTCGTTACCCGTATTTTCTATTTGTCATTGCCATAGTAACCAACACTTTTTTCGTTACGCATTACATTTTATATTTGTTAACTCCTACGTTCCAAAATATTTATTTTTAAGAACTAAACTTTGTTAAGAAACACGATTAGAGCAATGAAATAACTTACAAAAACTAGCAACTTCAGACTGAAAAACAAGTTTCCAAGACGACAAATAAGACGATTAATTTAGACGGGACTTTATGTACACTCTGTAATATATATAGGCTAACCTTTTTAATGACATCTTAAAACGTTTTTCTGGGTACCATGATCGATGCTCATTGAATACTCACCATAAGAGTCACTGCAATAGCTCATCTTTCCTGTGGAAATTCGCTAAAAAAATATGTAAATGCAGTACATCTCATTGTAAATATAGGCCTACTCTCAAGCACGTGTTAATAGGTTGGTATAACTTAATTTTAATATACCACAAACAAAACTAGTTATTTCAAATAACAATGCACTAAATTACAACTACGACGCTATAAGTCTTACGCATTCCATTAAATTGTGGATATTAAACAATAACACTCGTTGTCATGGCAACAACAATTGGAATTTATCACTTCCACCGAGAGGAATTGTATCCGTACAAAAGAGCAATAGCTTTTCCAGCAAGACAAACCTATTGTTAAGGCTTCATTCTTACATAACATTATTATTTGATTTTGTTTTTGTATTTTTCTTTATTTGATATCAGATTTATATTTGGACTGACCTTTTTGAAACTGTGCCTACTAATTAAGGTTAGTGTCATTCAACTTTAAAAGAGCAGGAAAAACATTTAATTTTTTGCATCTTAAATCTATCAATTCACAAGATTATTCAACTGTGTGTTAATTAAACATAACCTTCACCCCCCCCCAAATCCTCCTTAAATTTAGAATTTTTTAAAACCCTTTCTTAGCGAGCACCTAGGGGCCTAGAGTAAGCTACATAACAAATTTCATTCCAATAAGTTCGGTGGTTTTTACTTTCTCCGCTCTATACGTAGTATATTATGGAGAAAGTATTGTTTTCGTCCACATTTTCGAATTTTAATTTTTAGTGGAATTATCTGTTTAGGTGCTCCCTGAACACCAGAAAATTGTTTAGTGGAATTATCTGTGTTGGCGCTCCATGAACCCAAAACCATTTTTAGTGGAATTATTTGTTTTGGTGCTCCCTGAACCCAAAAAAGTGTTTTTTTTGTGATGTCTGTCCGTGTGTCTGTGTGTCTGTAAGGATGTGTACAGAGCTGGAGACTATACCAACGGTTCGATTTCGATGAAATTTGGTATGTAGGTGTAGTTCTTGAATATCTCCAGGCGTTCTTTTTTTAATTTTTTCAAGTCTTTAATTTTTAAGGGGTTTTACCCCACAAGAATGGCCAAAAAACGAGAAAAATACAAATTTCTCAAAAACGGCTCTAACGATTTTGATAAAGTTTGGATTATTTGTAGCCCTTAATGTACCCTACCACATGCAAAAAACCGCATCTTTCTAGAAATTCTCGTTTAGGTAATAAAAATAATAATAACTGATTTTTGGGACATTTTGGCCAAAAAGGGGGTTGTTTTTCAATTTTTTTCAAAACATTTTCTCATGCATCCACACAGGCCTAATTGGCATGTTTGATGCAAATATTTTGAAATCGATCGAATAGTTTAAATAATAATAATATAATATGGATGTGTGTTACATGCATCTAATATTTGCCATGGTAATATTTTCCTACTTTTGCAATTCTAAATAACCACCTCCTATGCTACTCTTGGGAAGGTAAAAAGTTTCAACTGGGAGAAAGTATGTGGCAGTTATCTGGTACCGTTTACCCCCCCCCCCCAAAATCCCCTAAAATTTCGAAATTTTTGAAAAAATTTCTTAGAAAGCACCTATGGCCCTAGAGGAAGCTACATACCAATCCGTTCCAATCCGTTCAGTAGTTTTTAAGAAATCGTGATCAGTGAGTCAGTGGTTTTGGCTTATATATATATATATATATAGATTACTTTTTGATCTATTTGGGCTAACCAGGCGGGGTATAAGGTCGTGTAAAGAAATTAAATATGCAGAATAATATCATATATTGTTTTGTTTATATCTGAAAAATCTTTCACTACCGGCAAGAAATGAGCTACCGTTGTTGGATGTTTTCTAACTAGCTCGTCCGAGAGACTAGAAAAACCAACTTGTACAACTAATTTGAACTAAATCGGACTTAGAAATGCGTCCGCGCACTGCACCAGCCGGTACGACCGATGAGGACAGATCGAACATGTTTTAGGAGGTGCTACCATTTGAAAAGCAAAAAGAAGCCGTTTTTGTACTCTGGCTCGTCGAGTGAGGTTGTGTTGCGCTGTTTCTTGTGTTGTAAAAAACTGTGCACGTATTTTAGAGGAAGTTGAACAACAACAAGAGAAACGTCGATTTTGGTCTTACAATATTAGCCAGAAAATACTTACGTTTGGCGAGTACCGCACCCTTTTCCGGACGTAGTTGAAGATGACGCAAAGTTTTTGTAATACTTTTGGATGAAAAATTTGAATCTTCTTTGAACATTTCAGAACGTGAACTTCAGACGTTATGTAGTCTCGCATTATACAACTCTTGGTAATTTTGTGCCAAATAAATAAATACAGATAGGCTACATCCATCTTATCACCACAGTATTAAAAATACAAATGACGATTGGTTCCGTTCCGGTCATGGGTTCGGTGGCACTCACTAACACTGACCAGCAAGGCACGCCGTGGATTGTATAAAAGTTCTTTCAGTTCAACTTTATTAGCGAATTTCCATAAGAAAAATGAGCTATTGCAGTGGCCCTTATGGTTAGACCCAAGGTCGGGAGTAGCAAATGAGCACCGATCATGGTCCCCAGAACACGTTTTGGAGTGTCATTAAAAATCATATATATATATTACAACGGACAAAACTCGTTGTAGGTCTTGAGTTTAAATTTGCAATTAATTTTGTAAGTTTGAATAATAGGGACTTGCAGTGAGTCAAAGCCAAATGTAGGTCGCGAGATCAGCATGTATACGCGGGCGGTCTGTTATCGGGTAGAATTAAACTTTTGGACCCTGCCTGTCTGAAAAGGATTGGGAACTTATAAAAATTACTTAAAAGATTCCTACGGGAAGCCAAAATCCAAGATTTGAATAAAAAATAAAAATCTTCGGGAAATGCATTACGCTAACCGCGGTTGTATTTACTGCAAGATTAGATATTAAAAAATCATAAAGTTACGTAAGATACGAGCTTTCAAAGAATGAGAAAATTTTCAAAATTCCTCTAATTTAAAAAAGAAAAGGTTTTTTAGGCTTTTCTTAAAAAGGCCTAAAATAAAGGTGAAATAAGTTTTAGCGAAATTTTGTCATATAAAAAAGTTAATGGTAATTCATAAAGTTTAAAGGATAAAAAAGTAGGTTAAAAATAAAGTTTTTTAAATTCTAACTAAAACAAGTTTTAGTATTGATAAATGTAATTCATAATGTAAAAGAAAAACTAGAAAATTTATAAAAGGAAAAAGGTGATAGAATTTGCGCCTTCACAGCTAATGGAAAATTTAAACTCAAACTTTTAACAATTCAAAATAGTAAATAGTATGCAAACGAAGTAGTTATGTAAAAATAATCCAGTATTTGAAATATGTTTCGGGAGTAAAGTAAAACCCTAGTTTGTGAAAAATCGTTGAAGTCCCTAACCTCACAGCAAGACAACCAGAAGAAGAAATGAGATGAAAATCCGGCTAGTAAATGAAAACCAATGGACAAGAAAAGTGGAAAAAGAAAAACCGAAAGAAGTGTGAATTTAAGACTTTTCCGGGAAAAATCGCCGCGGAAAAACGCGCGCGGGTCGTGTACGCGAACCAGGAGTCGTACGAACGTCACTCGAGTTCGTGTGGAAAGGTAACAACGAGCTGAGGAAAATGATGTCAGTTTCAGGAAAATCGGATAAACCCTGGAAGAGTTACATGGAAAAAGGATTTCCATAGCACAAAACTGAGGGAAGCCAGATAAGAACGCAAGACAGTAGAGGGGAGGTCCAAAGACGAGACTGATGGAAGGAGAACAGGGTGACCAGTTTACGAAAAGGGGCGTACTCAAAGAAACAATAGAAACTTAATTAAAACAAAGGCTAAATCATGTTACAAAATTATGAAAAAATTATAATAAAATTCAGGATGAAAAGTTACGTAGACTAGAAGTTTGAAATTGGCGAAAAAATGGATTTTAAAGCATTTTTGAAATACAGTGGTAGAAAGCTTAGGTTGGCAATGAAATAGTGCCGAAAAACCATATATAAACGATTGCTCGGGGAAACTCGGGAGGATTATTATTTCTTCGACGTAACATAACGCATCGGGAGGCTTATTACTTTTACGATGTAAGTTGACGCATCGAGAGCAGATACTTGTTTTTTATAAAATACTTTAGCGTGCTAGAAGCTGAGTATTTTCTTCGTTAAACTTTAAATTTTTATAACAAGTAAGAAGAAACGGCATTGCGGTTATCATCTGGGATGCAGCAATAGACACCGCATTAACTCTACAAGAACTTCAGTGGCAACTTAGTCTATACAAGTTGGCCTAACTTGGGATTTTCTGGAAGAAAAACATAGCCTACAGGACAGCAGATACATGGAGTGATTCGTATAGCTTCCAGACAGGACTCCAGGACACCACCAGGCGGCCACCAGGACATGCAACTGTAGCTACGAGGGAATAGACGAACCGGGATAGCAGAGACGGCATCACCACATCCATCTTTAAGAAGCCATCCATCATACATCCAGACAACCCTACAGGACTCCACCTTCACCCACAAGACAACTCTATCAGCACGCAGAACATCTGTAGCTTGTCATCACTAGACAGCGTTCGCGGATTTCACCACAACGTCGCGACGCCTGGACAAGTGTGAAAAGGTCGGTAGAAGCGTAAAATACGTTAGTCCCTATTAAATTGCCTGAAGTAAATTCAAATAAATTTATTTTAAATACTGGGTTACTTAGGATGTTAGATTAAGAAATATTTGTAATTAATTAAAGAAGTAAATCCATTAAATCGTAAATTCAAATTTTCATTAAAGTATAAATTAAATTCAATTGAGAAATAAAATATTAAAATAAACTATAATAAATTAAGAGATTAGTTCTGCCTTATAGTTTTAAAAAGTTATTATTTTATTTGAGAAGAAAGTTATTATTTGGTTTTATTTGAAAAATATTAAATACAAGAATTTTGTTTTATGTTTAAAATTAGAAAAAAAGAAATTATTAAAATTTTATTTAGTTTTATAAAAGGTTATTATTTACAAAAACACCTAGTATTCAAATATCCCAATAGTTTATGAATTTTAGATTAAGAATTGATAAAGTGAAATTTCATAAAATAATTGCAAGCACAAATAAGCAATTTACAAGGTTAGTTCCAGTGTACTCACTCTTCAGAGGTTTACAAAAAGTAAAATTATTAACTTGTGTTCTTACTGAGCTAAAATTAAAAATAAATTACTGGAAGTATAAAGTAAAGTTTTTTGTCAGAATAGTCAGTGAACTGAATATTCGACACATAGTTATTTCACCTAGGCCAAACAAAGTGAGATTGCCTATAAAACTTCCAGTAGGTGGAAATAACTTATTCTCCAACGAAGAATTCACAATTATTCAAAACAAAGGTTGTTCATTGTAGAATTGGCGCTGCCAGCGTGAAAAATAACGCGTTGCAGTTGTGGCCAAAACAAATTATTCTACAACTTAATTCCTCTAAAAAAGAATATTCGTTGTAGAATTGGCGCCCAACGTGGGGCTCGACGCGTTGCAGTTGTGGCCAAAACAAATTATTCTACAACTTAATTCCTCTAGAAAAGAATATTCGTTGTAGAATTGGCGCCCTTCGGTGTTGGCCGATTTCACTTGTGGTTAAAAAGTTAACCAAAAGTGAAAAATAGGTCAAAGAACTAACGTAAAATTATTTGTGCTTAAAACTGTGTATGTTAGCTTTAGAATTGTGTTTAATATTAAGCCATACTACTGCTATTTCCCGTGTCTGAAATATTTCCCGGTTTCGTGTCGTATTAAGGTTCAGAGGGGGAGTGAAAATTAAACAAATAATAATAATTAACCAGTATATTAAATTTGTCGCGGTACAATCGGAAGCTTGGGGGGCGTAGGCCTAAAAAATAGGTGTAAAATTAATTAAAAATAATTGGGAGTTTTCCGACGCGACAGATAAAAACAAAATTAAAGAATTTAAACAATTAGAACAATTAAATAAAATTAAAACAAATTTTAAACAATTAAAAAGTAAATATGGCGGATAAGGCGATGAAAGAGTTCTTCGAACAATACAAAAAGGATAAAGAAGAAAGGGCGAAGAAAGATAAAGAAGAACTGGAGGCCAGGGCGAAGAAGGAGAAGGAAGAAGTGGAGGCCAGGCGGAAGGAAAAACAAGAAGAACTGGAGGCAAGGGCGAAGCGGGAGGAGGCCAGGCAGCAGAGGGAACAGGAAGAACGGGAAAGGAAAGAGGAAAGAAGACGGCTCAAGGATGAAAAAATCCGGGAAGAAAAAGCGGCAGAAAGGCTACAGCGAGAGAAGGAGCAAAAAGAATTATACAAAGTTATTTCTGGAAAGCTGGGAGACCTGGAAAGAAGCCTGGAGGAAGAAAGCGTGAGGTGTAAGGAACAACACACCAAGGGAGAAGAGAAGATTAGGGAAATTGAAGGCGCTATCCATTTTCTGGAGGAAACCACAACCACCATAAAAGACAACGTAGACAAAGGGTTCCGGACAATGGAAAGTCGGGTGCAGAGCGTTGAAAAGAAGATAGGAAACGTGATAAGCCAGGGAAGTGGGAGTAGGAATGTAGGAATTGTAATGCCGCGGTTTGACAGCGAAATAAATAAAATTGAATTTTGGGGAAATAGTAAAGAGAGGCCGAAACAATTTTTAAGAGAAATAGAAGGGTTAATGGACGAGTTGAATCCTTATTTAGAAGATAGGGAGAAAATAAAATTCATAAGACGCCATCTAAAGGGATACGCACTCGAATGGTATAATATAACAGATCGCGAAGAGATGAAGTATGCCGAGTTTAGGGAGGCTTTTTTGAGTAATTACTGGTCGCTCCAAAAACAAAAAGCGGTCAGGAATTATATAGAAAATAATAGGTATGTAGAAAGGGGAAACGCTAGCAGAACCGAATATTTCTGTATGGTAGTAAACAAAGCGCGAGATTTAGAACCCCCCCTACCTGAAAGTTTCCTTGTATTCACGGTGATGCAACATTTCAGCGAGCAAATAAGATTAGCCAGCATAGGTAAACCTAGCGAAACCATTCAAGACGCGATAGAGTTCTTAAATAATGTAGACATGATAGAGGAAAATCGGCGAAGTAGACCCCAGGACGCTCAGGAAACGCAAAACAGGCATAATTTCACACCTCGGAATAACCCACCAATCCACAGATCCTATGCGCAAAACCCAAGTAACTCTAATCACCCAAACTCCAATAAACCACGTCCTTCCAACTCAAATCCTAACCAACAGCCGAAAAACTAAGGAATGAGGTTCTGACAAAGGATGGATGTTTTCGGAATGACAGGGCCGATGAAAAAACAAGAAAACAAAGAAATAATACTAAAAAATTAAATGCGCGTGTAAACACCGAAAGTTTAGGAAATAAAAAAGTTACTCCTTGTAGTAGAATCGAACCTGAAGTAGGCGAAAAAATCGTCGAAAAGGAGCGCGAACGTCAGCCTAAACAGTTAGGTAGTTTAAATGTAAATATTAGGGAAGACTTGTTAGATAATAGAGATGAACCAGTTATAGAAGAAAAACCGTTAGAAGAAATACCCGCGATTCCCGTAGAACTTGGAACGAATGCTAGTTACATGGAAATTGACACCGGAGCCGAAGTAAGCGTTATCCAGCAAGATTACCTCGAGCAATTGAAGGCGGAAGATGTCAAAATCTTAGAATTACCGGTAGCGTGTTTAGAGATAATTGGTGCATTAAAAGGAAAGGTGCAAAAAATCAGCAAGCAAGTCCTAATCGAAGTTAAACTGGTTGACAAAAGCGTAGATTTACAATTTTTGGTAGTAAAAGGTCTAAAGTCTAGGATAATTATGGGATGTGACCTTTTATATAGTTTACAGGCAAAAATAAACATGCAAGAAAAATTTGCAATGTTCAAAATAGGTCAGGAAAATGTTAAAATCCCGTTTATTGATAAAAAAGTTGCAATAACACGGTTAAAAGGAAAATGTTTTAATATTAATTCCCGATACTATAAAACCAATAAAAAGAGCAATTTAATTAAATCGGAGGTAATTAAATCCGACGAAATCGAGGCAACGAATACTACACTCAAAACAAATAAAGTAAATATTAATCAAAATAGTATGAACGAGTTAGTAAACAAAGCTGAAATCGTTAAAGGGCCGGAAGTAGGTGAGACAGGCATTAATGATGTAATGGAAGGGAAGTGCGGCAGCAGTCAAGACAGGAAGCCGGAGACAACAGCTAGGAAAAACAATAAGGTTAGGATACAAAACGAAGAGAGGTTGAATAAGATGATATCGAGGGAGGTGTCAGTTCAACGAAGGAAGGGGCAGAAAGCCAAACAAAATATCGTACCGAAGATGCTATCAAAAGAAGCCAAGGACGAGATTCCGCGTGGTAGGGCATTAAAAAGGATTAATGTTCCAATTAATGTTAGGTATAATGGTGAAAAGATTCCAAGTACCAACGAAGCGTCGCGGCGCAACCAATGTATCCATAACTGTGAATATTCTAGTAAACGTTGTAATCCAAATAAGGCGAAGTCAAGCACTACACTACACTGCAATTTTTCCGACCACTCGATGAATAATAAAAATAATAAAAAATGTAAAAACAATAAACCAACTCATAAACAATTAATATCTGTAGGAGGAGCAGAAACACGTAACCGAAATCTACCGTTAAATATGCGTGGAAAAATATCGAAAGTTAGATTTAAAAACACTGCTACTTCTGATGTAAATAAGACTAAGTTAAGTAGGAAACACGTTAGGTTCAAAGAGAAAGTAGGCCTAATTGAAAATCAGCTGTGTGAACTTAGACAAGGAGGGGAGACGGTAACCCGAGCAAAAGGGCATGTAGCAGTTCCAATGAAGAAATGCAATAAGATAACTTTAACAAAGGAGTATAGTCATGGTACTATACTAACGGAACAGCAAGAAGGCCTACTGCAGAAATCAATAGAAAAATATAATACAGTTTTTTCTGAATTGCCGGGACTGTGTAAAAATTACGTTCATGAGTTAAAGGTTAATGCAACAGACACCTTTGTGAATCGTAATTACCCGATTCCCATAAATAACGAAAACAGCGTAGGACAGGAAGACCAATGGAGAGTGCGAATCCAACAAATAAGGATGAATCCAGGTTTTACACAGTTATTACAGGATTGGAGAAACAGACAGATGGCAAACCCTGAATGCTTAGAAATAATACAGGGTATTGTAAATAAAGTAGATTATAGAATTGAAAATAATGTATTATGTAAATTTGTAAATGGAATATTGAAAATTGTAGTACCAGAGAACACGGTGAAAGAATTCATAAAACACGTGCACGAAACGTACGGTCACGCAGGAAGAAATAAGATATGTAACATGATTAAAAATAGGTGGCATTTTAAATATATGAATAATCGAATTATGGAAGAGATTAGAAAGTGCGACATTTGTCAAAGAGCGAAATACCCGAATCAATATTTAATAGGTCAAAGTAGGCCAATCATAACAAATAATATAGGCCGAGTAGTGGCGATCGATTTCTTAGGACCACTACCAAGAGGTTTAGGAAATGTACAACATATATTAGTGGTAGTGGATATTTTCTCTAAATATGTAAAACTTTACACAGTAAGAAATCCTACGACCGAAAATAGTATAGATAAAATGAGGCAGTACTTTGCAGAAGTTGGCAAACCCGAAAGTATCCTAACAGATTATGGCAAGGCGTTTACTTCAGGGAATTGGAAGGAGTGGATCCAGGAAGAAAGAGTTCGGCATGTACTAATCCCTATAAGACATCCACAAGTAAATCTGGCGGAGAGGGTGAACCGAGAAATTGTGCGAATGCTTAGAACATATTGCTACAACCGACAGGCAAATTGGAAACAATACCTAGAATATATACAGGATGTTCTAAACACAACGCCGCACGACACCACAGGATACACCCCTCAGGAAATACAGTTTGGCCAGGAGGCGAGGTACGTGTGGGATGAAGTCTTCCCGAGGGAACAACCAAATCCAAGAGAAGAAACGGTGCGCGAAAAACACCAGAAGTGCCAGGCCAGGATCATAAGGGCCGGAAACCAACGAGCTGCTAAACAAAACCATGGTCGCAGATTTACAAACTTCAATGTAGGGGATTTAGTGTTAGTAACACAGAACACTAGCATTATGGCGAGTAAATTTAAAGGCGAGACCAGGAAACTGTTTCTTTTATACACAGGACCTTTCCGAATAAATGAAAGAGTAGGAAATAAAACCTATATTGTAGAAGACCGGGTTACAGGAAGAATAAAGGGAAAATACGATGTTCGAGATCTCAAACCATATATTCAATAAGTAAAGTTGTCATCCAAAAATAAATTAACACTGTAAATATTATTGTATTGAAGAAAAGGTAGGCCTAATGCATAAAGTGATTAGCCATACTGGGGAATCCCAAATGTAAATATTTTGATTGAATGTAAACACAAGCGGTGCGATGAGATTGTAAAGGGCAGAGAACAAATTAGCCAGGAGGGGATGTTCGAAAACAGCTGAGCGGAAACAAGATCAAGGTCAGG
>JAGFPH010004380.1:0-10318 GCA_018207615.1 Philaenus spumarius | reverse complement strand
GATCAGTGCTCACTTACTACACCCAACAAAACTAATATTGCATTGCCATAGGTCCTTGATTAGTGTGCAAAGTTTCAAATCAATCCGAAGTTTTGAAGTATAGGAAAGTATACGAACATACGAAGAAAGGTTTCCGGATTTTACTCCTAACGCATGACGCGGTTTCTCGACCGACACCCCATCCCGATTACAACGGGCGCAAAGAAGTATAACTTCAAAAACTATTTGATCGATTTTACTAAAAATGTCACACTTTATCCATATAATTGCAAGAAATGTTTAGACGTTAAAATTTATTCAGTCTAAGAGGTTGAAATGGGGTTGCTACCCTTATACAACACATATAAATTGAACTAACTTAATAAAAACTATAAAGCTAAAATTATGTAATATTATTTGTAATATACAAAACTATTTGCACTTTGATAACGTAAGTCAAAGGGATGAAATGGAATAACTACCCTTCTAGTTGAAAAATAATCCATTTAATTTTTTTATATTCTCAAAAATTGACCAACAAATTTTACTAAAATTTCACAATTTCTGCTTGTTAGTACCAGAATTGTTTTAGAGAATATGGTCACAACAAACAGAAATAATTAAATGGTGTAGCTACCCGTACACAATAAAAATTAATATAAATCTAAAAATATTTTACATTTTTCTTAATTGAAATATAAAAACATATTTGCAATTTTATTACTTCAGTCAAAGGGGTGAAATGGGCTAACCAACCTTAAAATTAAATCAAACAATAGCGAAGCATTGCCAGGTCCACTAGTATCTATATATATAACATTGAATGTTCGTTTCCTTGTCTTTTACAGACTGAAAAACTGTTAATCCGATTTCATTAATTTTTCACAGTTTGTGTATATAAATGGCAGGAGTGTTAATACGTTACAATTACTACGGTCTAAGGGGTAAGGGGTTGAAATGGGGTTGCTACCCCTATCCAATAAATGTAAATTAAACTAACTTCCTAAGCTGTAAAGCAAAAAATATGTATTATTACTTTTTAGGGGACATACAAAACTATTCGCAATTTATTTACTTAAGTCTAAGGTACAAAATGGAAAAATACTATACAAATTAAATAGTAATCTACATAATTACTTTTTCTATGTTGTCAAAAACTATCCAAAAAATTTCACTAAAATTTCACAATTTACACATATCAGTACCGCGATATTTGAGAGAATATGGTCTCTACAAATAAATTGATATAAACGGGGTAGCTAACCCTTTACAATAAAAACTAATTGCACTAATTCCAATATGTCATAAAGCCAACACAATTTAATATTATTTTTAATATGACATTTACAATTTGATTACTTAAGTCAATCAAATTTGTTTCAATACCAATTCTTTCCAGGCAACAATTCTGATTTCGTAATGAAAAGATAATGTCGAAGACGGATTCCAGGCAATATCACGAGTTTAATCAAGCTCGGGATCAGTTTCAAGATTACATTTCTCTTTACTTTTGATTGTGGTGAGGATTACCAGTAGCATTATAAATGAAAACAGGAAAGAACTTCCTAATAAACTAGCACTAATAACGTTGTTTTCTTTCTTTAAATCTCAAATAGTACAAAATATGAAGGGGATTTTATGTACTTGATTAGCGAACTTCCATAACAAAGATGAGCTGTTGCAGTGACTGTTATGGTGATAGCTTAGTTCGGGAGCGGTTAATGAGCATCGATCATGGTCCCCGGAACAGAACACGTTTTGCATAGTCATTGGAAATGTTGTACAAATATATGTGTTCGCTGTCTAATGTCTGTATTCAAAGTCCGATTTGGTACACGCATTGGTTTTCTAAGTGACTCGGACGAGGTCGTTAGAAAAAAAATCCGACAACAGGAAGCACTTTTTTTTGACAGGAGGTGTACACATTTAAATATAAGAGGTTATTCAGCATATTTTGGTTTTTTACACGACCTTATAGCTTGTCTAGTTCCTTCAAAACGTAAAATACCATAAAAGTACCGTACAAAGCGAGTTTGTCCACTTGCGAGCGAAGCGAATAAGTCCACAAGCCGAGGCCACAATGTGGAGATGAAAACTCGCAAAGCAAGTGTTTCTCCTGCAATCGGAACGAAGTAGCGTGTATTCTGGGGTTGGAGGCTGAGGCGAAAACAAATTCTACTAATATATTTCGTGAACGGAGTCAGCTATTCAGCGCCTTCGTGAGTTGAAGAATTTTCCAAACAGTTGGTTGAAAAATAAAACATTTAAACTTTACTTTGGAAATTCGTTCAATTAACGTCAGCGGTTTACCTGCGTGGTCGAATTGTTTTATATGTATTGAGAATGATTATCTGACCCAGAAAATGCTGGAATTGAAGATTTGCTACAGTGAAAACAACATGAAAACAAATCTCAGTTCTTAGAATGTATGAGAAAAGCAACAATTAAATTTTATCATATTTAAATGGCAAGTTAAGGTGTTCAAATTCCAAAGCGATTGCGGAAGTTGGTTGTCTAAATAATTAATTGTTGTAGTGTTGAAATGAAAAGTCAATATATAGATTAGGAGAATTATAACTTGGCAAGTTTTATTGCTTAAGTGTTTCTTCATTTGTGTACAAAATGCAATAAATTATTGAAATTGATCTTCCTGTAGTAAAATACCAAAAAGTTCAAGTTTGTATCAATTAAAACTATATAAAATCAATATGAGTAGGCTAAAAACAGGAATCATACTCACGACAATGAATTGGGTTTTTGAATTTCTTGAGCAACTCACCTGAAAAAAATTACACATTTATAATTAAATACAAACTTAAACTCTTTTATTGCTTAATTACACCAATAAAAGAGAAACAGAATGAAGCAAACTAGAGCTTATAGTATCTTGCTTTGTTTCAAAGTAAACGGACAAAGTTATGGAAACTAACATACAACCTACTTATTCCTAATACAGATAGCGCCAATTAGGATGGAGCGCGAAGAGGGGAGTGTGCAAGTCTCCTACGCCGGCTCCCACCACATTTCCCCTCTCGCGGCGGAGTACAGTCAGAGCCGCCTGCCCTACCTAATTCATGTCTGCTATGTAGTCGTGTTGATTGTATATCAACACTTTTTGGTGGTGACTGTACTGTAGACTCACAGTCGAGTAGGAGAGGGTAAGACGTTATAGCGCATTCTCAAGTGACGCTTCACGCTACTTGGCACTATCTGTATCAACCAATTAATAACCTGTTTTGATGTTATGTTAGCAATATCATTTCCAGAACTTTGCCAATTACTTTGAAACGAAGCAAGATACTAAGCTCTAGTTTGCGCCATTGGGTTCACTTTTTTAAAGATTTTCAATGGTGTATTACATGATCTACCTTTATATTTGAAATTGTTAGCTCCCCTTACCCCCTCAAGCCTACCCCCCAAATCATAAAGGCAAAAAATCTCTCCTGTTATGCAATACAAGGTATTTACAAAAAAATGTTAACTTATTTTCAATAAACAAAATAATAAAGGAGGTTAAAGGACTTCAAGAACACTCTGTATAAGCAAAACCCAATTTTGTAAAGTATAATTTAACAAGATTTTTTGTTTTAAAAATTCTACAATAAAGAATAATTGTTGGCGAATGTGGTATTTTTATCTACAAACTATTCCTCGAGTCAAAACGCAAACGGTTTGCTGTTGGTATATTCTTTAACATAAAACAAACCTCTATTGTCTTGTTTAAATGTTGGAAAACAAACTTCCACACTCCACCTCTCACTTATTGTAAAGTCCCTTTACGCCAGCACTCTAATCAATCTCACAACAGTGTCAAACGCCTTTTTGACGGCGCGTCGCGGCACCGGTAAATAATCAGCAATTAAAATAAGCTCCTCTGCTTATTAATTACGTAAAATGTATTAAAAACACTTATATTTTCTTTTCTAATTACTCTTGACTTCATTTTTAAATCTGGAACTTATTAATTAAATTATATTTTACAATCAAAACAATTCCCTTTTAATAATAGCAATATAATTGCATTTATCAATATTAAGATAAAGTGTAACCAAAAATTCAACACTTCTGTAACAATTAACTTAACAATATGAAAGTTAGTATTACTAGCTGACCGGTGCGAATATTTCAATAATATTTTAATAACGTAAACAATCTAACTAACAGCTGTCATGCTTGTTAAACAGATTGTTAATAGATAGCGCCTTTCATTAGAAACCATTTGAAGTATAATATCAAATTTTTTTTAAATAAATTTATGTTACGAAAACATGAATTTTAAGTTGTTTGTCTAATTTTCTTCAATAGCGGGGAACATAACCTTTAAAATAATTTTTGAATAATTAATTTTGATGAAGATTTAAGGAAGATATCGCTTAGCGACAAAAAACACCTTAGAGAAATAATGTATAAGGATACGGATAGCCACACTAATAACATGCAAAATAGACATGACCGTCTGTTAGAGTAGTGATTGTCTTCAGAACCAAAATTAAAACAGCATATCTTATTTAAATTAACTTACATTTCTTATATTATTGAAGTTCAATTAGTTTCAAATTATAAATTTTAGTTAATTCTCCTCTACTTCATATCTTTTACTTAATTCTAATTTGTAAAATAACTAACTAAAACTCATTTACAATATGTTGGGCTATTATTGCTTACAAACCTTGGATATATAAATTTACACCTATACCTATATCTATCTATACTAATATTATAAAGAAGTAAAATTTGTTTGTTTGTATATAGGAAGTAATCTCTGGAACTACTGAACCAGTTGAAAAAATAGTTTCACTAATAAAAAGCCATATCCATGAGTAACAAAGGCCATAATTAATTTTGATAAAAACATTTTTTATTTCAATATTAATAACAGATAAAACAGCTATTTGCTACAATATATTTTATATTAACAACTCATTTCAAACTTTGAAGCAATTCATTATTTGTATTTCTAACTTTTGGGTTAGGTTTTTATTAATGTTTAGACCTGAGCCTTGCAGAATCTCTTAACCTTTTATTATAACTGCTGTTATAAAACATACGAAATAATTTGATTTGAAACATTAACATTATTTACCATCTTAACATTATGGTTATTATTAATCTTACACCTTTATTATAAAGAGAACATAACATGATTATGTCTGTAGAAGGTTCCAATGGGGTTGGCGTGTGGAGCCCGAAAGGGTTTCCCCTAGTATTTAATAAAGTACTACTACTATACTTCCCTATACAAAAATTTTTTTAAACACTCATAAAAGCCAAGTAATTCTTATAAATATGTATTCTACTCCTTAAGACCAACAAAACAAAACACATACAAATAAATGTTATACAAAGTTAAACATACAAACTGTATTTCTTCGCGACTTATTCTAACTAAGAAAGCAGTCGTGGGACTACCGAAACCAGTAAATAGCGTTGGTTATATTGGTTTAATCTGAAATTTTATTACTATTTTTTATCTTGTACCATTTAAAATTTAAAACTGAAAAATAAAAATAACACAAGATGAACGATGGAAAACTTTTTCGAGACTTCGGCTATGTTTTTTTTAAATACTCAAAAATGTGACGTTTTTATCACGCACTTGTCACGTTGCTGTCACGTTAGAAAGTTCAAATGCTTTTCAGGTCTCCCCCAATAAAATTACGAAGATTTTGGTGCCACCACTACGACGTCTGTGGGTGCACGTATCGTGTCCACAGACAGACAAACACACGAACACAAAATTTTACCAACACTTTCTATTACTTTTCTCGACATTTCGATGTCTCTGAACACGATAAAGCAATCATTTCTTTAGAATATTCGCAAGGTTTAAATGTTTCGGCATTTGAATGCGATCGGTAGTAATAAACATGATAGTCAACAGTAAAATTATAATAAAAAAACACAATTTTAGGTTCGATCTTTACTGAACCAACACACGTTCCTTTAATGCATTTACATTCATTACCATATCATCCAAGTTAGGATATAATATAGATATTTAAACAAAATTAAACGACAATGTCCAATTTAGAGGTATCACCAAGTACACTAATTTAACACAACTTACAAAATCAGAACGTGCTATATCTATTTCAGAGGTATTACCGAGTTGATTATTTTAACACAAATTATAAAATTAGGAAGCACAATGCCCATTTCATCGCTAGCGTAACGTGACTAAACCCATACAGGTTGAATTTAAGCTTTTGAATTTACCACTGCCAATTTTATTTCGTTGATTGCTTCTTCTTTAATGATCAGCTGTTACATTAAAATTCTTTTTTATATTAGTACGTGCGTAAAACAATGAAGAAGAAGAAATCATCGGTGAAAAAAAAAACGCAAAGCGTGCGCTTAAAGAAGTTTTCACTTCAAAAACAATCCAACAAATTAAAGCTATTCTACGGTGGACAAATAAGCAAGTACGTGTACAACCTTAATAGCGAAGTTATGTTAAGAACCAATAAAAGCCCTCACAAAACCATGACATATTTAAAACTGTAGGCAAACACCAAGTAAACAAGACGTAAGAAGACATCTATACTAATATTATAAACAGGTAACATTTTTTTGTTTCTTTCTTTGTAATTTGTTTGTTTGTATGTAGGGGGTAATTTCTGGAACTACTGAACCGATTGAAAAAATAGTTTTACTAATAAAAAGCTACACTATCCCTGAGTAACATAGGGTATAATTCATTTTGATAAAAACATTTTTTATTTCAATATTTATTTGTAAATTTAATTGGAACAAATTCTTAGGTTAGGCCTAGACTGATAAGTACCACAGCAACCAATTGAATGAAATAACAGATAAAACAGCTGTATGCTCTAATATTTCCGTTAACACCTGATTTCACACTTTGATTTGTGTTTCTAACTTTTAGGTTAGGTTTTTATTAAAGTGTAGACTTGAGCCTTGCTGGTTCTTTTAACCTTTATTATAACTGCTGCTATAAAATGTACGAAATAATTTAATTTGAACATTTAACATTATTTACCATCTTGGCTATGGGGTTATTATTAATCCTACACCTTTGTTATAAAGAAAACATAACATGATTATGCGTGTAGGCTCCAACGTGGTTGGCGTGCAGAGCACGCAGGAGTTTCCCCTAGTAAATAATAATTTTAACGATTCCGTTTTGAGAGAGAGTATAATTTAAGCTTGTTCAGGTGGTTAACATACATGTATTTAAATGTTTCCTCTAAATTGTTAAACTATTTAGACAGGGCGACTGGAACTGCAATTTTATCCATACACAATAGCAATTCCCAGAGCTGCAGAAACTTAATCGCAACTCTTAAACTCTGTTACTGTGCCGCAACAAAATCCAAAACAATTAAACCCTGCTCACTGTGACTGTGTCATCAAAAACTAGCTGTATTATTGTCTGACGTCACGTTCTACTTTTATTACATATCCGAGAGAAACGATATTAAGACGTAACTCGGTTCTAATCACTATAAAAAGAAACTTTAATGCCCGAGTGAGTAAGAAGATCTAATGAAACGTTTATTGGATTACCTATTTGTATGGATGTAATACTTAAAAACTTTAACGGTGGGGAAGGCTATGTGCCTTCTTGAATTATGTAGGCTATTGTTTATAGTGAATTGGACAAATGTTCATATATAAATTTATTATTATTTGAACCTTTCTCTACAAAAAAACTATGGAACACTTTTGGATTGAGGTATAATTACTATATTTGGCAAATGTTTCTTGCAAACGCCAAAAAAATCCATTTTAATTAACATTGCCTTTTGAAGGGCTAAACAATACAATGAAAATGAAACTTATAAATATTCTTTAGATATACGGACATGGTGACCAACATACCAAAGTTTATAAAGCTATCGAATGAAGGGAAGGGTTGCATATCACGATGAGTTAGTAATTCCAAGTAATATTTCCCACTACGGATATTCTCGGAACAATCGCCATTGTATGTCTATTAGTGAGGCTCTGTGTACATGTGGTTGACGTTATATCATGCATTGTACTGAGATATTGTGGTTAGGTCAGCGTCCGCAACGCTTTCACACGGCAATAGCATGAACTAACTGAAGTTATCATGTAAGTTTAGTAGAGACACATAAATCGAATACTTTCTGGACTGCCAAAGCTCCATTTGAAAATAAAGGTCGTTCTAGTAGTTTAACCATAGATCAAAATGACAGTTAGGGAGTAGAACCAAATTAAATTTAAGAGGTTCGGCCAGTGACTACATATCAATAAGACGAACAGTTTAACACGTTCACTGCTAAGGATGCACATGTGAGTTTGAACCTGAACACTATGAGACGCGGTTGACGCACAGTGCACTGCACGCCAACCCCCGTATTGGGAGTAGGTTCAATACACAATGCATTGCGTGCTTCGCACGCCAACCCCCGTATTAGGAGAATTTTCAATACACAGAGCATTGCGTCCTTCGCACGCCAACCCCCGTATTAGAAGAATTTTCAATACACAATGCATTGCGTGCTTCGCTCGCCAACCCCCGAATTGGGAGTATTTTCCATACGCAGAGCATTGCGTGCTTTGCACGCCAACCCCCACGTATCGGGAGTATTTTCAATACACAATGCATTGCGTGCTTCGCACGCCAACCCCCACGTATCGGGAGTATTTTCAATACACAATGCATTGCGTGCTTCGCACGCCAACCCCCGTATTAGAAGAATTTTCAATACACACAGCATTGCGTCCTTCGCACGCCAACCCCCACGTATTGGGAGAATTTTCAATACTCAATGCATTGCGTGCTTCGCACGCCAACCCCCGCATATTGGGAGTATTTTCAATACACAATGCATTGCGTGCTTCGCACGCCAACTCCCGTATTGGGAGTATTTTCAATACACCGTAAAAATGTAAAACCTATGTGCTATTTACGCACATGTGCGTCCGCTTTAAAATATTAGTGATTATTACGTAGAAAGGTTCAAAAATCAAAAATAAAGTAATTTCTGCTCCTTTAGGCTGTAAATATAAAAAATAAAAGGTCTGCTCCTAGCATAGCAAATACGAAATTTGCGTAGCAATGAACGTGTTAAATGGGTAGGATTCAGACCAGGAAAGGAGGTATAAAAGGAGTTTGCGCCATCGGTCGCTAGGAGCTCTCAGGCCGAATGTGGGACAAACGCCAAAAATCCATTTTTGTTAACATTACCGGTTTTAGGGTTAAATATTAATGTTGAAATTAAAACGCATGCCACAATTCGAATTATTGAGGTTGGTCGTATATATTTCGATATCTGTCTTATTACATTAGCTATGTATAGGTCACAGCTCTATCGTCATTTACGAGAATATATGGGTCACTACTGGGGTCGGTAAGCCAAGAGAGCAGAGGCAGAGCCCCTAGCTACCTAAATCTCGTTTATCCAATTATGGTCGTAGATATAAACTACATGATCAGTAACTCAACATGTTTTATACAGTTAGCTACAATCAAATAAATACAGCAATTATTTCTTGCTATAGCGTATAATCTACTACCTGACCCGTACGGCGTTGCCCGTGGTGGATTATATTTTCGGTCTTTTTAACGTAATTGTATTCTATTTAAGTCTTCAGTCAGTGAGTGGTATTTGACTTTTATATATATATATAGATCTTAAATAATAAAAGAACTATTGTCATAATAATAAAAGATCTGAAATTATGATTTTAGTAACTTTGATCCCCCCAAATCCTTCCTAAAATTTCGAAATTTTGCATACCCTTTCTTAGTGAGCACCTATGGTCCTAGAGGAAGCTACATACCAAATTTCATTCCAATCCGTTCGGTAGTTTTGAAGAAATCGTTATTTAATAACTTTGATCCCCCCAAACCCCCCCTAAAATTTCGAATTTTTTCAAACCCTTTCTTAGCAAGCACCTATGGCCCTAGAGGAAGCTACATACCAAATTTCATTCCAATCTGTTCTGTAATTTTGGAGAAATCGTGATTTAGTAATTTTTACCCCCCAAACCCCCCTAAAATTTCCAATTTTTTAAAACCCTTTTTTAGTGAACACTTATGGCCCTAGAGGAAGCTACATATCGAATTTCATTCCAATCCGTTCGGTAGTTTTGAAGAAATCGTGATTTAATAACTTTGATCCCCCAAACCCCCCTAAAATTTCGAAATTTTTAAACCCTTTCTTAGTGAGCACCTATGGCCCTAGAGGAAGCTACATACCAACTTTCATTTCAATCCGTTCGGTAGTTTTTGAGAAATCGTGATGAGTGAGTCAGTGAGTGAGTGAGTGGTATTTCGCTTTTATATATATAGATTTTAATCCCGTCCACGGAAAATATAGACATTTATTTTGGGATAGGATTGTCT
>JAGFPH010004379.1:84472-120896 GCA_018207615.1 Philaenus spumarius | reverse complement strand
TCTGTATTAGAACTCGCATTCTATTAAAGTAATTTGCTTTAAAATTTAAATGACTTTAGTCAAATTTCTAATGTATATGCTCAATTAATACTTTGGTTGAATGAAACTAAAAATGTAAATTAAATTATGTGGAGTTTTATTTGAGGGAATACAAATTATAAATTAATGATATGAAATGAAACAGAAACATTATATATGTTTGGTTTATTTCCGATTTAATATCTTTTCAAAAAGAAACTCAAAAAATAAAAAAGTCTTAAACAGGTGCAGTAATAAAATAACTTCTTTTAAAACAACACTATGTATAAAAGTAAGTTTATGTTGGCCTATTCGAAACTTAATTACACGTGTTCTCTAAATAGGTCAAACATATTTCATAGGAGAAGGTATACCTACATAATAATTTCATACAAAAGAAGATACAAATGCAAAGAGGAGCTAATATTTTATTTGATAAATGCAAGCATGGATGTTTTTTGTATATAAATGTATTGCCTGTCATATATATTCAACCTCAATTTCTTTACAGTGCAAACATCAGACAACGAATTCCTCATAAACTCTTAGTAAACTTGCTTTTATAGAACTTGTTTATATGTTCTGTATGTGTCTTAAACCTTATTTTTAGTAATATTACAATCCTAGGTCAGTTGAAAAATATTTCCTTTTAAAGCAAAAGACAAGTGTGATTTAAGATTTATTTCAATATGAGTATCAAATATATAAGATTGATTTAATATTTTAAATCAACTTCGATTTACCTTTCTTTGTCGAGAAAAGTAAGTTTGTTTATGTCACCATATTGTTTTAGCTTCACAGCTACACAGTGTTATTACGTAGTGTCTAGCTTGTTACAGTTAGTACCTCTAATGCTATCTATAAACCTAAACGGAGATCTCAGTGTTACTTTTTATACGGTATTTGCAAAATGTTTTTACATCTGTGCTAGATGGTGTTAAACCTGTTTGATACCTCTTAAAACAAACTGATTACGTGCTAATAACACAATCCAAAATAAGCACATAGCTTTGCTGTTAAATGTTTCAAAGTCGTAGAAGCCTATGCACATTAAAGACTTTGTTTGGTTTATAATATAATATTGTGTGCCCATATATTAATTTAGCTATTTACATTTGTAATATTCGTTTCACTTCAGGACAGGGTGTGATAGTAATAAAATTATCTGTGATCAAATAATTACGCGATACATTAAAGCAAAAGTTAAAATGAAATTGTATTTATTATAAAAATGTAATAACTACCATGTTACTTGTTATAATATGTAAAAAAACAAAAGACTCCATCAAAACCTCAAACAGGAGTGCATGTATAATATATAAACAAATTTAAACTGTATAATTCAAAAACTATCAAACAAGCTACATATCTCTGTACTTTTTATATACCAAGGAGCTTTAGTGAGAAAAGTGAACAAATAAGGAGTATACCCTCACTCCATTAGCCTAACTGTTTTTGAAATCGTACAGTACAGACAATTAACTTAAAAAAATCATATGTTGACCACGCTAAAGTTGTAATGTTACATAATAATCTGCTCCCCTCACTGTCATAAATAAATTAATACCTTAACTTTACGTTTATTCTAGCTTTGTTAATGATGTCATCAAATACAAACAGAATTGCTTGATCATTAATAACAAAATAAGGAATGTCACTCGGTGTCAAGAGTTCCATAAGGTCAAACCATATCGTAAATTTTACAGAAATTATATTAATAGCAACAACGTGAAAAAACAAAGCACGTTATATTTCATAAATACCTGTGTATCACTTTTGGTGCTGCTCACAGTCCTGTTTAATGTCTTTATAACACCGGGAGTGTCGGTACAGTGCAAGCTTATAATAATATATAAATGTAATTGTTGAATTTTTAGACCCGTGCGTTGGGATTTATGTAAATTACATTAATACTCGTTCCGTTTTTAATTTTTTTTTTTTTATTTTTTAAATTGTGTTGTGTAATGTTTGTTGTGTAAGAACTTAATGTGATATTTTGACGTGCATTAAAATAATGCTAATTATTGTTTATGGATTTCTAATAGTGACTTGAAAATGCCTGATCGAAAGGCGAAACGTACGTTGTCTTATTAAATATAGAGACATTAAACAGGACTGTGAGCAGCACCAAAAGTGATACACAGGTATTTATGAAATATTTATACCCAGTCCAGTAAGGCAAAAAAAACAAAAAGTAAATATGAAAACACGTATACTCAATATACTGATAAGCTCTAATAATAAAATCTAAAAATATCGCTTTATATTATCTTAGATATCTTATAGATCGTATCTGGGTCATATACTTCATAATAATGTAGCATAAATATTTCTATAAGTATTTACGCTTAGCTGCCAAAAATTTATGTTTTAAATAGTGATTGTTTTGTTAGCTTACTATAATTTATATATATATATATATATATATATAGTTTAGAATGTGTCTGCCATACATTTTCTTATCCACTTACTATTTTAAATAAATCATATTTTATGTTGAGAATTTAAATTGTGCTTTCGTTTATATGATATCAATTTACTACAAATCTATTTCCTACTATAAACCATTTTCGAACTATTAAATTATAATCAACATGTGTATACTTTTCGAAAACATTTGTAGTTTATGTTATTTTCAGACTAGTATAACAGAGTTTGGTAATTCATACCATATTCGTAGAATATGGTTAAAATTAACAAATTCATAGAACATTCTACAGATGATAAAATATAAATAATCTTGAAAAGTGATTGACATAATATAATTCTTAAAAATATTAGTTATGAGAACTGTTGATTCAAAATAATCCATATTTATGTAGCATATTTTGAGACGGTCATGAATATCCAACACAAAGTCTTGTAATACAGTTTTATAGTAACAAATCTATCTCACCTACATAATATAAATTTAAGTTATATACAATATAACTAATATAAACTATTACTAATATTTTGTAAACCACGAGAAATTAAATTAGCTATTCCAGACAATATAAATTCTTCCAGATTGGCTGTATTTTACGTTAATTGTACTACAACAAATAGTTACTGCAGAATAAAATGGCAAAGAATAAAAATAGTTGCTTTTGTTAATATTTAAAAAAGAACGTATACAGAACTCTTAGACTGAAATATACAAACCTATAAATGACTGGTGAATATTACTCAACTATTTCACGTGTCTTTGTATATCATGATGCAAGCCTTTATAAACGTGTGCTTTTGATATTTTAATCCCTTCTTGCAACTTCAATGTTAATTAGTGAAATTTTGATTGCAACCATTTCTTTTCAAGTTTTAATCATTCATGATTCCTTGAAATTTATATTGAAAGTTGCAATCAGAACAAATCAAGTTAATGGAGAATGATTTATTATAGTTCAAATATGAACTTGTAGATGAACTTGTATGACAAGTTGTTAGAGATACGTTATAATCGTTGTTAAAATATAGAACACAAATAACAAAAATATATCAATAATTTAACAGTAGTCTTATTTAAACTAATTTCCATAATATATTGACATTCCTGGATCTGTATTCTGGTGACAGTTGTTGGTTCACAGCTGTGTATAATCAAGTGGTTTTCCTGCCTCTAAGAACACAAATATTTAATCCATAAAGATATATCTTCTCCCTCGATTCAGTTAGTTAAAAATAAAATATTAGTTCAAGGTACGGTATTTTCTAAATTTTGGTTTTATTTCGAAACGTTTTACTTGGAAAAAGTATTGAAATCATTTCTTATAGAGTAAAGAAACGAATAAAAGTATTAATTGTGTAATAGGCTAAAATGTATCCTTAAAATATCAACTTAACAACCCTGCAGTAGCAATATTAAATAATTTTAGCTTTATAGTTTAGATAAATTTAGTGCAATTTATATTTACTGTATATGGGTATCTACCCGATTAAGTAGTATATTTTGGTTGTAGTGATCACATTTTATAAAAAATCCTGGTAATACTGTAATATGTGTAAATTGTGAAATTTTGGTGGAATTAGTTGAGTAGTTTTTGAGAATATAGAAAATGTAAGTGGATTACTATTTAATTTTAAGGGTAGCTATTCCATTTTATCGATTAAGTAATGAAATTGCAAATAGTTTTGTATATCCCTCAAACATAAAATTACATAATTTTAGATTTTTAGTTTGTAGGACGTTTGTTTAATTTATGTTTATTGTATAGGGGTAGCAACCCCATTTAAACCACTTAGACTGTATTAATTGTAACTTCTAAGTGTAACTCCTTGCAATAATATGGATACAGTGTGAAAGTTTTAGTGAAATTGGACGAATGGTTTTGAGTCTGTAGAGGAACATGTATAGAGAATAAGTTGTCATACCTTTTGTTAGGGACGGGAAATATGTCTGCCTAGCAAGAAACTTGCCTTTGATCACTTCCTTTGATTCATCATACCACTTTCAGAAACCGTGAATATCCTATGGATAGACCTCTAATTCTCCTAAACTAAAACTACCTGATAGAGTACTCTAAATAAATGGATTGCACAACAATTAATAGCGAGCTGCGTGAAAAGATCATGCCAATCGTAAGGGAAATGTTTTATGCTTAGGTATTCCTTGAAACATAATGGAAATCAAACAAAATATGTATTGGGTCACACAAAAAGAATATTCTAGTAACATGAATTATTAGAATACAACTTCATTTAAAATCAATTTTATGTTACTGAACTTTTACAACTGAAACTTATTATCTATCCGTCTAGGAGTATTTTTTTTCTTACACAAAAAGAAAGTCATTTATTTAATTAAATTTCTTGAATTTATTGATTCCCGTTGTGATTAATGATTGGCGATTCCGCCCAGTTAATCCTTTCATTCATTACCAGTCAAAGGAGTTCGCAATAATCTCATATTTTTTTGAAGAAGTTGTACAATGGACAAAGCCAATCCCGGTCATATTATGGACTGTTAGGAGTGATTAATTTTGTCCTGATTTTTCATTGCCAAAAATTAAATGGATGTGAATTTTTATGTCTGCATATTTATGTACTTACTGAATATGAAATAAAGCCTATTTGACTATTTTAGGTTAAACAAATTCTTTACAAATCTGTATAGTTCTTATATTATACCCTAGGAAGAAAATTTAATAAAAAATGTTGCTTCACATAATTAACAAATAAATTTTAATTTTTGTTTAAAAATACTTAAACTTTACAATTTATATCTTTCCTTTTCTACAAAATATTAATATTTAAATTCCTTCACTTGTAATGTAAAGCCCGACTTTTTTATATTGCAATTACACCTAAACAATATTTTGAGTAAATACATTAAAGTCAAAATGTTGATTTAGCCGAGTCGAAAGAATAATCCTAATTACTCAACGGTGGTATGGACCGTTAGGTCCCGAGAAGGTAGAGTGCATGACCTGAAATCTTTTGGGGTTGTTTGATGCCAAAACCTCTTTAGCTCGGTTTCTAGTTACGTTAGGGGAGTTTATACATACGCCATAATTTTCACTATTCTCGCTAAAGCTGTTTAGCTCGGCTTGTTGTTAAATAAGTGGAGTGAGGGTATGCACCATCCATATGTTTGATCGTTCTCACTTAAGCTCTTTATCTCTGTCTCTAGTAATTTAATTCAGATTAGTTTTCTTGCGTTTTCTGTTTCTAGGTTTATAGAAAGAACATATAAAATATCTATCTATATTCGAAGTTGGTTGATTCGTAGGTTATTTATACAACTCAGGTTTATATATATATGCACTGGTTATATTCAATGCTTTGAATATACAATAATTGTTCAATGGTTTTATGGAGGTTTCGCGTTATTTACTTCTTAATATAGCAGGTACTTATCGTAGACATATAGTATACAGGGTAATGAGTATTATGATGATTAAAAAAATTTGATTTTAACTTTTACTCTAAAGTATTATGAGTTTATTTTTAATAAAAAATAATTATTCTAATAATAATTCACTATCTGATATTAAACAAATAACACAAACGTAAATAGTTTAATCTTAGCGTGTGAAGCCTCGGACAGTTACCATAAACTAAATGAAACTTTAATGTGCTGAAATGTTTACTGTTTTGAGACATTAACGGCAAAACTGTGTGTTTATTTTGGTTAGTGCTATACGTTGGTAGTCAATTTACTCTGAAACTTTAAGAGTTACCGAAAAGTTTTAATCTCTAATGTTGGAACACTTTGAAAATACTTTAATCTGACTGTATAGAAAGTAATACTTACATCTAGGTTTGTATTAAATAGTGTTAGGTTCTAGAACAGTGACAAGCTAATAGACATTACTTAAACTTATTACCAAAAGTAGCTGTGTGAATATAACAATATTTTATAATAAACAATATAAACAACATTATGAATATAATAAAACTCAATTTCTTATGATAAAAAAAAGAATATTATAAAAATGAAGGAAGTTATTAATCAATCTGAATTAAAATTGTAAAATTCGTCATAAACATGATTTTCACTTTAAAAACAAGTAACTTTTCCATTAACCATCCCAGTTGCTTGATACATACTAAAAGAATATTAAAACAAGGTTTAACAAAAATTTTAAAAAATCTAAAAATTTGTATAAGTAAGTTTAAGTAGAGTTTAAGAGTAAACTAATGCCTGTTTTATACCACTATAATGAAATGGTGGCGCTATAATGAAATTATAATTATCACAAACGTTGAATTTAAAAAAATATATTTAGGGCCTACCGAATAAAATATCCCATTCTTTCTGTATTTGTAGCTCTTTTTTTTAGGAAATGATAACCAACTTTCACCAATGAATTGAGCTCTAATAGACTTACTGAAATTTAATGAACAGAAGTAATTAAATTGCGTATAGCCCTATATATACTTGCTTTTATACAGATTGGTTGTTTTTAGGGATGTTCTTTTATTATTGACTTATTTATAAGACGGTTTGTACTGTTTGAGTTTCTATGGGAAAGAAATATTAAATGGGAAAAATGCTAACTTATATTTGTATATGTTTCCATTCTTACCGTTTAATATTTGTATCCCAGAAATTAAACTCTAAAACTCTCTATGCGAATTTTATGTTTATAATTTTATTTTAACAAAAGTATAAACTGTACAGAAAAAATAGAAAATTTGCCTAAGCGAATCATATTCTTAAGTCACTTTAAATAGAATATGTATTTTCTAAATACATGTTTGCATTTGTAATATTTCCTTCAGTAAATTATATTGTGTGATTTATAATGAATTATACTTTGAAAAAATATAGCCTATCCATTTGTGTTAATAATTTTCTAAAATGGAAAACAAGAATTATTTATGAAGTACACATAATATAATTTAACAACATTTTCATAAAACTGATGTATGAAGATACGTCGTTTTGCAATTGAAAGTATTCTTATTTGTTTATCTTTCATATTAATACATCTTTTTACTTTAATTACATGACACGACTTTACAAGTATGAACATACTTTGTAACAATGCTGACCAAATCAGTCAAATGTACCATTAAATAATATATATTTATATTCATATGTTGCAGTTGCACAAAATTTGCTTTAATCGAATAATTTCCTTGTAAGTTGCTGTTACTCACAGTCTTGTAGTTGTGTTTTGTATTGATTCGATGACATTATGTCTACTAAAATGAAAATAGCAACAATGGCCATAGAATGAACAATAATAGTATCTGTCAGCCATTGATTTGAATATGACACCGAATTGTGTTTCTAATTAGAAAGTGTATTTTTGATGTATTAACTTATTAGTTGTTAGAATGAAATTTAAGTTTTTACAATATTTTCATTCACCTCAATACAAATATTTTGACGAAAATGATTACTGTATCAAATACAATAATTCCAGAAACATTTATATTGGTTATTTCCACAGGATTTAGTGCGAAATAAAACATTGCTTGATGTATTCAGTTCAAAGTTAAACTAAGCTAGTGTTCTTATTGACATTGTCAACATAATTAAAATGCAATCATCCACTTTATATCACTATAGGTATTAATAATTGTTTGTTCTATTTTTATTTTTTAATGTTTTAATGTAAAGAAACGTAAAACAAACATACTTAAAAACAGCATAACTTTGGTAATCAATTATGGGAATGGCTTTAATATATATTTGAAAATAGAGTGCTCTATCAAACAATATACTGGGAACTAAACATGTATAGGATAAACAAAATAAATTAGAAAAGCTACATACTTTTAAGATATACTTTTTTCACATTTATTTTAATTTTAATAATAAAGTGTTATTTTTGTATAATTAGAAATCTTTCTCATGCAAGCCAAGTCTTGTTGGTAAATGTTTTATTTTTGTACTATTTTAAATTGGGTTCTTTAAAAATCGACAAACACATTTTTAGAAGCTAAGTGTTCTAAAAATTTTAATTAATGTAAAAATTTCTTTCAGAAAACAAGCGTTACCCAATTTTTAAAATATAAATACTGTATTTTTATAAAAACAATAATTTTCAATCGAGTTACATTTTTTAATAAAATTTGTTTATGTATGCATAATTTTACTATTATATACCTATATAAATACCAAATTACTTTAATAGTTCAGTTATTGAAGAAATAATGTTTTGGAACTATAACAAAAAAGTGCATCAAACAAAATGATTAGGGTAAAATATTGTTTTAGTAAAATATTAATAATGAATATCAGTACAATTTTACTATTGCATTTCTTGTTAGATTTTAAGTACATAATTGTATGCTTTCAAATAGTTACAGTACATATTTTAATTTAACGTTATTTTTGTGTTGCTGACGTTGTTATAGTACATGCAAATACTTAACGCTTGTACAAACTCTTTAAATATACAATGCATGCTTAAATATGCATAGATTCAGGTCAGTTTTACGGCTTTTATCTGAGTCTCCTTTGCTCTTGACTTCCTAAAAGCGTTTCAAGAGTGTTTTACACACCTAGTCATGAAATGGATTCCTTCCATTTCATATAGAAATGTATAAATTCTATTTATTTCTTAACTTTTTAGCAGTCCATTTATTAACTTAAGGTAACCACAATTTTAGTTTCTCTAAAAATATGAATCACCTTTTTACTAATTTATATAAACTAATACAATATTGTTTTCTTATTTTTACAACTATTTACATGTTATTTTGTGACATATTATTTTAGTAGAATGAGTTAAAATAATATTATTGCCGCAATAATTATAATTGTAGCTTTCAAATTAAAAACAAATTAAAATCCCTCCGATTTAAATAGCTTACTATGTATACATTTTATTCAAGTTTTATGCAAACAAGTTTTTTCCCAAGTATGTATAAATGTAGGCAAAAAAATACTTTGTTTATTAAAAATAAATATAACCACGCCATATAGCCGTTTCACTCCTACATAATTAACTGTAACTTATTTGTATTTTTATGAAATTTGTAACCAATAATAATTTCACTAACAATAATATTCCTCTTGTACAATCTCACTCAACCTTTGACTCTGGATTGAAAGAAATGAAGTTACGTAATGATATACCTTGATTATGATTACCTGCACTACGATTCTCAGAATATATATAATATATTGGTAGCTCTAAGATTAACTTCAAGCCCGGTTTAATTACTTAATCCGTTCATAACTATTGTAAAAAGGTTACAAATCACTTTATTGTAAAATGTTAAAAAGAGGTGTAACTTTATTTAATGATATATATACATTTGTTATAATATATATATGTATATACTATATTTAATAACAAATTTAAGGCTTGGCAGCCTTAGCCACTATCTTCAATTTCAACTCCAATAAGAGCAGTCAGTGTTAATGAAGGGTAATAAAACTACTGGAGCTATAATGATCAGAAAACTATTCGAATGTGTAATTTTAAAGGTTAAGACAGTCCGAATGTGGATATCTTTTAGTTTTTAAAATTTGTTTTGAACTAGATTTGTTCTTCGACAACTCAAAATATGAGTTATCGATTACTTGTCTTATCCATTAATGGAAATACCAAATAAGAAAAAGGTCATCACATTCGAAGTTTAACTACCTTTCAAATAAAAGTAATTTCACAAAATTTTGATAATTTATTACGAAAAAATCCACGACATGGTGAAAGTATGTACGGGCCGAATTTGTGTTCCTACTAGAGTGTTCAGTCTGCAATTAAATCGTTATCACATCAACTTGTTGCTCGCGGAGGAATACTAGAAAATTAATATTTATTAACACATAATACCATACATTGTCACATTCCAGTACGTTTACTGTCAGGGTTACTTCTGAAAACCCCTATTTTCTGCCTTTATGAAGCTGTCTTACATTTTTGTGTACAGTATTGAACAGATCTGCCACTTGGAGCGCTGCGGTCAACTAAGAAATATTTGTTCACTCCTGCCGAGTCTCAATATCTAAATGTGCTTCTTTACTATATTTACAGGCCTGGCTTCTTATTGAGTTTAATTTATTTAATGGTTTAGTATGAAATTTCGTTTTAAGAACCAACAGTACTTACCTTAAAGTATGAGGTTTCTTTGTGGCTTCCATAGGCCCAATTAAAAACTTTTGGAGTATTGAAATTCTTACCATGTATGAGTAATTAATATATAAAAACTTAAATTCTTACAAACTCCTAGGTTCGGATTAACCTAGGTACGGCTATCCACATAATAAACTTATAAATCTTGTATAAAGTGACGATTTGTATCGTAATATAATTCTAACATTGGCTATCATTCGGAAATAGGACCGTGAGAATACTGAGGAGTTAAATACTTAGTCGGTCGTGTTTATAAGATGTTTTTTCTGTTATATTTAAATTGCACTTTTACAATTAATTATTTTTTTATGAACATATTTAACAGGGCATTAAAATTATCAAATGTTTCATAATTTTAAAATGTATTACCAATTTCATACTGGACTGGTTATAACTATGAACTATGTTAACTTATTTAAAAAAACATACTGGTCACAGTCCTTTGTTTGGTATTTTTCTTGTAGGCATTGTACGTCGTTTCGCCCATTTACCAGGCATTATCAAACCAAGTATCGTTCTTGAAACGTTCGCTAACATTTCTGTGTACAAAATACTCTAAATGTTCCAGTTATGTGTTGTATTGTGTGTAAATGTGTTGCATATAATGTGTTTCATTTCGTCACTAATCGACGGGCCTTAACCCGTGCAATATAAAATGTTTAATTAGTTTTGATAATGCCTGACAAAAAGCAAAACGACGTTACTTATCTGAACAAGAACCAAGCAAAAGGACTGTGAACAGTAAGTTTATTAAATGAGTTAACAGTTAGTATTTAAAATTTATATAAGTATGGCTTTTAAAATTAAAATTGGATTTTCGTGAGTAAAAGGTTGATAAAATCACAAAATATAATTCATAAAATGGACTAAATGAATGCTAACTTATGTATAGTAAACATGTAACACTGTGAAAGAACTTGATAAGTGGCACCATTACCAACGTCTTTCCGAAATTTGTTCCCTAACTTTCGTAAATTTGTATACAACTTGTTTACGTTATTATTTAATATACCATATACCAAAGTAAACATTAGAATGTTCCGAGTACACTGGTATATAATATGACCTTCTTAAATATTGTTTACGATGTACAAAGGTTTAATTAAAAACATGCTTAGACCCTATGTCAGAATTACGTCTAGATTGTTTAAAAAAAGAACGCACAAACCAGTTTTTAGTTTCGACAAAACTTAAACATGTAACAAAATTTCTAAACTAAATAAAAACCATTTTTCAACAATTAAATGCTCCGTTTTACTTAATTTAGAGTTATCTTGTTACATTTAAATCTGTAGTAGGCCTATATGTCAGTGGTTATGTAGTTAAAATAATGCATTTACTGTTGAGAATCTTCTTCAAATGTTCAAGTTTCTGACCTGGAAGCTGCTGTGTTCAAACCCAGGAACAGAAAAACTTTATTAGACGTTTTGTTTGACTAGCTTTAAAATCCGTTTAAATGTGTACATTGTACATTTGACGTTGTAAACCGTTGCATACTTAGTGCGTATTATGCTTCAGTTATATGTTTCTCTTGAAGAGCATTCCATTAGTTTCTTATTACATTAGTATATATGTACTGAACTGAGGTAGGAAAACTGTTATCTCAATGCATTAGTATATACAGTCACTTGATAAATCTTCATTAGAATAGTTTCTCCATTACTTAAATAACCTTTATTTTATCTTTGGAGTGGGTGAGATATGTAAAAATGTTTTAATAATTAAAATTCGTTTGATATTTTTGTTTGTGTCGACACAAGGTATGAATCTTCAGATACATTGTTTTGGCTGAAGATTCAGTTCTTCCGATGTAGAGATTTTTATCACTTGAATACATTTTAATACTTTCCTTTGTGCTTGCAAAATAGTTTTCTTAGTTTGTTTTTTTGCTTCTTGATGTTTCATAAACAGATTTTTATATTTATTGACTGTATGGGTTTTTTCGTGTGTTGATCAAAAGTATCTTTATCACTAAAACGATATTTTAGAGCATGACCAACAGGAAGGCCATTTAGCTGAGAAATACCCAGGGCGTAACTGTGCAAAGTAAAATTTCAGAAAAAATCAACAACGCCAAACGTTAAGGGATTACAAATTTTGAACCTGTCTTTTACCATCTGTTTTGGAAAAAAAATCAAATGTCAATCGAAGTTAATATGATGTAAGTATTATTTATTGAAAAGTAAAAAATACCACAACTTGAATAAAATAAAATTTGGAATATTTTTGAGGGAAAGTATAAAGTGTTTACAACAGGAAAAAATGTATGTTTCCTAAAATAAAAAAAAAATGTATATAGTTTAGATACATAAAACATCAGATAAAACTTGATACAACAAAAGTGAATTGGTAAATCTGGTCTCAACTAAATTTACAATGTGAGCCAAAATAAACAATTAATTATGAAATTAAAGCAGCTGGTTTTGTCTTAAGACAGTCCTAGAACAGCTGATAGGCCTATAAAACAGCTGATTATATTGTTAATTTTTGCTACACGTTGCAATTATTACTTTCTTGTTTGAGCTAAGTCACTGCTTTAATTGTGTTAACCTCTCCAGAGAAAGATTTTCTCGGACAGCATTATGTTCGATTATGCAGAAAATGTCGTCCCGGTGATCCTAAGTTAATTCGAAGTGAAGTAGGGTTTCAAGAAAAATTTATAAAACAGCAGTAAAGTTATGACATAATTATGATAAGTAGTGTTGTTGACTAGTTCTGTCGTACGGGCAGCGTTTTGTAAAGGGTGTGTGGGCCTTCCAAAAACGGTCACTACGAATGAAAATCAAGGTAGACCCCTTCAACAAGTCTTACAGTATTAGAAAAGTAACCTTCACCTGACATCATTGAAAATGAACATAAGTAATATGTCTTTGAAAATAATGTTTAAAACCCCTTAGTGGATTCCCGCAAAGATACAAACTAATCAACCTTGTTAGGTACAAAAAGACAATAATGTATTACGTCTAAATGTTAGCAATGAACTATGAAACCATGGGTTCCTACAAAATGTATGTTTCTAAAAAATCATGCGCACAATACAAGCATGGTAATACAGATAGGCTATACTGTAAGTCAAGAATTAAATTTCTAATTTGTATCGTGCGTGCTATATACACGTTAAACTATTGTTTTCTAAATATTGTCCCTATTTTAAGATATTTTTCCGTTTTATAATTTAATAAGTATAAAATTTGTTTTTAAATACACGTTTTTTAAAGTTATTTGTTTCTTATAAAGTTTAGTTTTTTTTTAAGATCAACAAATGTGTGTAATGCAGTTATGTGTGTTATATTATGTGTTAAGTTTCTTAGTGTTATTGTTTTAAAATGACTACACAACCAATCAGACAGTCTAATCAGCTATGCTTTGAAAATACAATTAACATACATTTACTTTAAGTTTATTGTGTAGAACTATTTTATTAACATATCAATACATAGATATTGTGTTGGACTATTTTGGTTGCGAAATAAAGCATTTTTCGTTCTTTCATTCATTCATTAAATTCATGTGCACCTTAAACTGTTGCATCAACAAGCGAACAAAACGTTTTCTTGGATTTCAACGTTCTGACGTTTTTAATTTTCAATATTCTAAACAAGAAGGATCCTTAATTATAATGATATAAATTTATTCTTGTTAACTATTTTAACAAAATGTAAACAAAATTACAACAAACAATATCACAAATGCATGCACTAACAGAATATTGACTTGTAATGGTAAGTCTTATTAATACATATAGGACTAGCTGAATAACCGTGATGCGCTACAAGGAATTTGTTTTTTGTATCACTATGATTCATAATTAATTGTCATATTTTTCTCTCATTTTCTTTAATCTATTATTTCACGAAAGTGAATTATAACATGTATTTTCAATTAGTTTGGTATTTATTGTTCACTGGTTGCTGTCAATCGCCCCCGTACGGTATGTGTGCTGAATTAATTAAATCAATAAAGTTAAAACATTAATAGTGAAGAGTGTCTTCTTTTTCAACTGCTAAATCTACAGACTGGTCACAGTCTTAGCTGGATGTTTGCAGATCACCCAGTCCCCCAGATACGTCTTTAATTAATATGCGAATGCATAGATCGTGATAGTTTTGATCAGATGACGTCTAAAATATTTTCTTCAAATTAATAAGTGTCAAATTTCAGCTCTCTAGGTTTAAGGAAAGAATACCAATTAATATATATTGTTTTTATGGGTTGTTATTACATTTTCAACCCTTAGCAGCACGTAACAAAATGTAAAACTGGTTTATTTTTTATATGTATTTTGTAAGAAATAAATGTGCAACATTTCAGCTCTCTAGCTTTAAAGAAAGTATAAAAACATATTTATTGTTTTTACGGATTATTATCACATTTTCACCCCTAGCAGAACGTAAGAAAATGTAAAATGATTTACTTTTTATATGTTTTTTGTAAAAAATAAATGTACAAAATTTCAGCTTTAAGGAAAGTAAAGAAACGACATTTATTTTTTTAGGGGATGTTTCAACCTATAAAGGGCAAATATTTTAAAATCTTATCATAGTGCGCCTATGTGTGCCAAATTTCACGTTCCTTGACGGTATTAAATTAATATTTATAGTTATCGGGGTTGTTGCTAAATCTTCACCCCTTAGCAAAACGTGATAAAATGTAGAACAGGTTTATTTTTGTATATGTATCTTGTAAGAAATAAATGCACGAAATTTCAGCTTTCTACCTATAAGGAAAGTATAAACATAAATATTTATTGTTTAGAGGGTTGTTACATTTCTACCCCTTAAAAGAACGTGATAAAATGTGAAATTGGTTTATTTATCTATGTTGTGTATCTTGTAAGAAATATTCACAAAATTTCAGCTCTCTAGCTTTAAGGAAAGTATACAAATTTATATTTATTGTTTCTAGGGGTTGATATCACATTTTCATCCCTAGCAGCTCGTAACAAAATTTACAACTGGTTTACTTTTTTAATGTATCGTGTAAGAAATAAATGTACAAAATTTCAGCTCTCTAGTTTTAATAAAAGTATTAAAATTCATATTTATTGTTTTTACTGGTTTTCATCACATTTTCACCTCTAGCAGCAAGTAACAAAATGTGAAACTCATTTAATTTTCATGTGTGTTTTGTACGAAATAAATGTACAAAATTTCATCTTTAAGGAAAGTAAACAAACAACATTTATTGTTTTAGGGGATGTTTAACCCTTAAAGGCCAAATATTTTAAAATCCTATAATAATGCTTCTCTAGCGCCTATGAGCAATATATGTACCGAATTTCAGGTTCCTTGGCGGTATTATATTAATATTTATAGTTATCGGGGTTGTTGCTAAAGATTCACCACTTAGCAAAACCTGATAAAAATATGTAAAACTTGTTTATTTTTGTATATGTATCGTGTAAGAAATAAATGTACAAAATTTCAGCTCTCTAGTTTTAATAAAAGTATTAAAATTAATATTTATTGTTTTTAGGGGTTATCACATTTTCACCCCTAGCAGCAAGTAACAAAATGTAAAACTCATTTAGTTTTCATGTGTTTTGTACGAAATAAATGTACCAAATTTCAGTTTTAAGGAAAGTAAACAAACAATATTTATTGTTTTAGGGGTTGTTTCAACCCTTACAGTCCAAATATTTTAAAATCCTATCTTAGTGCGCTCCTAAAGCCTATGACAAATACGTGTACCAAATTTCAAGCTCCTGGGCGGTAGAGTTTTTGTGTATATAAAAAACAATATTTATTGTTTCAGGGGTTGTTTCCACCCTTACATGCCAAATATTTTCAAATCCTTAATTAGTGGGCCTTTGGACCCTATGACAAATACGTGTACCAATGTTCACGTTCCTAGGAGGTAGGGCTTTTTGTGATATATAACAAACAATATTTCTTGTTTTAGGGGTTGTTTCAACCCCTATAGACCAAATATTTTAAAATCCTTTTTTAGTGCGCCTCTAAACCTATGACAAATACGTGTACCAAATTTCAAGTTCCTAGGTGGTATAGTTTTTGAGATACTGGGATCAGTCAGTGAGTGAGTGAGTGGGTTTTCGATTTTATATATTAGAGATTAATCAATGGTTGGAATAGCGATAGCAAATTATTAAATAACAGCTGATTGTAAAATTATCTCTTAAATAATACATTATTAAAATGAATACTAATAGCATTCAAACTTATAAATACTCCGTTGGGACAGTATTTCCATCGAGGTAACTTATATAAATAAAACTATAAAAAACAAAATGTATATCTAAAGAAAACTAACGAGACTGATTTTCTTAAAAAGGAATAAGTGCTGTTTAGTTTGTAGAAAGAATAAACAACATGGCAGTATAGCAATGCATCACTCTCTGAAATGATAGTAATTTCTATAATGTTTGATAAATACCCTATCGAACAACTTACTGGGTAATAAACATGAAAAGCATAAACAAAATAAGTTACCAAAATTATACATTTTTAAGATATACTTTTTTCTCATATATTTTAAGTTTATTAATTTATTATTGTTTTTGTATAATTTAGAATCTTATCAGTTGCTTGAACAAGGCAAAGCTTGTTGGTAAATATGACATAATATGTTTTATTTTATAACTACGGTATTTTACACATTTATTAGATGCTGAGGATTCTAAAATCTTACATTAAATGTATGTTAAAATGGCTTTTAGAATGCAAGTTCTACAATTTTTAAAATAGGACCATTTCTGTGAAAATTCTAAGTTTTAATAAAATGTGTTTTTATTTGGATAATTGTATTATTATTAATATTCCTATATGAATGCCAAATGACTCTAATAGTTCACTTATTATGAATAAATAATGTTTAGGAACGATAACATAAAAGTGCTTGGAACAAAATATTAGGTTAAAATATTGTTCTAATAAAATTTTAATAACAAAGATCAGTATAATTGTACTTTTGCATTTATTTTTTAGGTTTTAATTACATCATTTTGTGCATTTAAATAGTAACAATAAATTGTAGCACAACTTAATTTTTGTGCTTCTGACGCTGTCGTAGTACATGCGAATACTTAACGCTTGTAGGAACTCTTTACATATACAATGCATGCTTAAATATGCATGGATTCACATAAGTTTTATGGCTTTTGTCTGAGTCTCCTCTGATGTGGTTACTCTTGAAAAGCGTTTTAGAATTCATATTCATACAATACTACCTTTCATACATGGATTCTATTTTTTTCTTTACTTTTTAGAGGTTCATTGTTTATCTTAACGAGACTACAATTTTATTTTCTCTGAATGTAAATCATACTTTTTAAACTAATACAGTCATGCTTTATAAATTTGTATAACTATTTACATGTGATTTAGTATTAGTTGAAAGAGTTGACTTAGTTTGTTATGGATTTTCGTAATAATTATAATTGTAGTTTATAAACGAAAAAATGTTAAAAGGCCTGCAATTAAAATACTTCGTACAGTATTCATTACGAACTTTTGTAGAAACAAAATGTCACTAACCTCACTCAAGTAAGATTAAATGTAGACACTACATAAGTATATATATTAATTTCATTAGTTCAATTATAAATAACTGCACTTATGAAATCCTACTAACTTTCAACTACACGGAGAATTGAAATTACTTACATGCGATACCTTGGTTACTAACTTTATCTGAATAGCCTGAATAATTTTAATAATACTTGTAAGGAATGGGGTAGACAACTTACCCCAACCACTTTAAAATAAAATAAAATAAATTAAGGTCAATTGAATATCATGAAAGCAAATAGAACAAATAGGATTTATAAGAATAAATGAAACTTGGAATGAATTGTAAGCAGAGAAGCCGAACGGAAGTTAAACAGGAAAAATGGTATCAAATTCCGAAGTACAGCGAACAATAGAGCCTGTCGATAAAGCATTCACAAATTTGCACACGCCACTGAAGAATTGCAAACTTTAAGCAAATTGATATAATGATAATGATATAATATAATGATTTAAAATTCAAAATCAACCAATGAGAGAAAAGGTGAAAAACGCGCCGGAAGAAAGTAGAAAACCAAGCTGATCCAATAGGAGTCAGTTGTGGTCTGCACGTGGATGTTACTACACCGCTTTAAAAGTTTCAATAAATTCAACACTATAAAAAGGGTTAAATTAAATCAATCAAACTGCGAGAAGTGCGTGGGCGTGCGGGGTTGAATAAAATTAATAAATGTAAAGTGTTTTGTGTGAAAATAAAATAATTAATATATGTAAAGTGTGGAGTGCGAAAGTAAAATAATTAATAAATATAAAGTGTTTTGTAAGGAGTAGGAAAGGAGAAAGGATAATGTGAGCAAAATAGAATGACTTAAATTATTGAATGACAGATTTCGAAATTTAAATTTAAAACCATAATACACATACTAAACATTAATCAAATTATATATAAAAGATTTTAACATTTAATAAAGTAATAAACATACTTCATGTTGAGGTGAAATCATTAAAGTTAGCTGAAAATAGGGTTCATTTAAGAACACCTGAGAAGCAATTGAGATTGATCCTACACATGATAAAGAAGGGTTTTATGTTATCAATTCTGAAAGAGTTAAGTTAAAGGCGTTAGTAAATGGAGAATAGTGCTTAGATTTGAAAGGTTGAAATAACATTAGTTAATTTAGATATAGAAAGGGTAATTTTCATGTATTGGTACAATTTCAAGGACGATTAATAATTTGAATAATAGTATCCATTTAGTGTCATGTATTTATAAGATTTTCAGGAATGATCATTATTTTAAATAATCTGGTTAATTTAATTTTATGCGTTTAAAAGAGTTTAAGGAATATAATCATGTATATGTATCACACTAACCGCCAAAGGGCTTGCTCTGAGGCAGAATTCTATATGTTACAGATAACAGCCATTATCCATTCGGATTATTTTGTTAATTTAAAATTGGACTGGAACTTTGTAAAGAAGGAGATTTTAGAAGCATAGTAAAACTAGATCATTATTTTGAAACCATGTGTCTCTATAATTATTGGAGTCTCCTAGTACTTTGGAGTACTTCTAGAACCAAGCAATATTTTGATTCCATTCTGGGATCTGGTGGACGCCCCTAAACACTAATTGAGCCGTTAGTGGAAGGTAAAGTACATTTCAATATAGTAAAGAAATCATTTTAAAATAACAAATCATTATATGATTAATTTAAAACAAAGGGAGAACACATTTACATATTCAAAGCCTAAGCCTGACAGACTCGATAATCTTTAGAATAAATTATGTAGCATTGTGAGACGGTCGAAGCAAAGCTTATCCGCTCAAGGCTATTTTTATTTTATTTTGGTTGAAAGCTACTAAGTAATTCAGAGAGGCCTAATCAGTTCTGAACAGGAAGCCAAGTAAAGTCTAATTTAGCCAACGAAATTGGACAAGCCTAATAGAACAATAGAAAATTAAAAGATGTTGAAAAGTGGATATTTTTATATAGTGAGATTCAAAAAATGAAGTTGAATAATAAATGTAAATTAAATTTTTAAAGAAACGTTCAGATAAAAAAGTTACAATAAAAACAAAATGGTATAAAAAACCAAAACTTTGAGTTTTTTTTAAATTTAAATATTTAATTAAAACAAAGCAAAGTAAAACTAGAGTCATAAAAAGTAATGTACAGAGAGTTTTGGAAAAAGTAAAGTTTAACGTAAAATGATAAGGGTAATGGTTACTCTTGTAACGTTTTTGTTTGTTTTTTTTTTATAATGAGGAAAGTATACAAGTTTTTATAAAAGTAAACAAACTAACCAAGGCAAGGGGAATTAAAGAGTAATATAGCCAAAGCTCAGCTGTACAGAATAATAGATATTAAAGACTTTTCAATGTTTTAATTAAAGTCAATGTTGATGGCTTAAAAAGGTAATAGTATAAAATATTTTTAAGTTAAATGTGTATAAGCAATAAAGAAAGAGTACAGACTTAAGAGAGATAGAGAAATATAATTAAAAACTGTTAAAAGTGGGGTTAACAAAAAGTAAAGAATTTTGAGTAAATAAAGTTTGCCTAACTTGAGAACCAAAGGAGACAAATTAAAATGATAAACTGATAAATCGAAGATAGGACTTCTGCTAAAGTAATCAAGGAAGAAAAGTGCCGGAAAATCGGGAAACAGAAGAAATCGCGAACGGTCGTAACTTCGGAACGCGATGTCGTAAAACAACGAATCGAGTTTGTAAAAGGTATCAGAAGAATGAAGCAGACTTTTCTGCAAACAGTTCCAGGATTGGATGACGGGAACGGGGGATACAGGTTTTCAAGGAAAAGGTGTAATTACCATTTGGGCTAAAGTGAACAGGCATAGATAGTTAAGCTTTGTCAGTTTGAAGATTACAGTAAAAAGGGCGGGGCGTAATTCGTCACTCCATCCCCAGGAAACTAAAACTATAGCAATAAGTGAAATGTAATTAATGAAACTTTGGATAATTTAAAAATTTAAACATAATAATAACTAAACAAAGTGAAACGGAATATAGGAAAAATAATATAAAAATCCTAAGTAAAGAAATCATCGAGTTATGAGGGAAAATGAAAATTTAAAGTGAGGGAAGTTTACATGCGGAAATCGCAATAGTCTCCACGCTTATCTACAGTACAGTCTACGATGAACTAGCATACTGTCTCTACGCACTTTTTTCTAGATAGTCTGCAGTAATGTATTAGCCTCAAAAATTATTATTCTTCGTAAACTTATTAAATGTTAAAGTCAAGCTAAGATGTCAACGATCAACGATAACGGCTAAATGAAATTATTAAAGTAACCGATGACACAATTGAATCGGTTGTCGACATCTGGATCTTCAAGGACTTTGCCATCCATAGGAGGAAACAAGACGTTGAACAAGACTGATAGTGCAGGGTGCCAGCGACTGCAGGATATAAGACTCCGGAACTCAACGAGACCCACAGGACTTCCCTAAAAGAATCTAGAAGTGCCAGGACTTTGACAACATCTTGAGCCTACAGCAATACATAGCAGCATCAGGGATCCTCGTAGACCTACAGGAACACCAAGCAGGAACGCTATGTATACAAAATAATCTCGCACAAGGTATAGTAAGTGACATCCTATTTAAATTAATACATATTGCAGAATAGCCTTTTAATGTCGTTTATAAAATAATTTAGGAAAATATAAATTGCAAAACGTAACTTCATAAAAATCTATCTCTCACAACAGTGTACGTTTTAAAGTCATTCAAATAATATTGTATATATTATATAAATTCATAAGGTTAGTGATAAGAAGAGTTTTTATTTCAGGTTTTTAATTGTTGTAAGGTAATAACTAACAAGTATGATTTTTAAACATTACTAAATTTGTATAAGATATAACATATTTCTTAAACCACAAAAAATCTTTTCATTTATAGTATAGGTCCAGAATTCGCCGACAATCGCATTTTATGAGTTTAGAATATAAATTTCTATAAATAAGGTATACAGTTCTCCAAACGGAACGATCCTGAAAGGAGTCGAGGTTCAAAAAAGTAAAATACATTGTACAATTCTTTTAAAATTATTAAATAAGGAATATTATTACAAGAATAGTATTTCTTGCGAGAACATCCACTTTCTCACACCCTGGAAGGTAGAGCTATCCGAAAGGGTTACATATTTCTTAATTAAATTAAAATACATTTAGTTGAGGAGAGGGTGGTCGGTTCGTCGCAATTTTTATCTCTAACATAAATTTAAAGCACAATTTACTTCAGTAATCACGTTACAACCATTACATGATGTTTTAAAAGTACATTTCTCTGCCTACCTTATTTATGTATGTTTAATAGCAGTTGTAATAGTGGTTATAGGCCTAGCTTTCAATTTAGATCTTTTAATTAATGAGCAGTTAATGTGTTTGCGGTATCTTTTTGATAATTACACCACTCTGCTAATACACTCATTTATATGTTAAAGCTTCACTTTTAGCCAATACAAACAGGCTGTTAGGCGTGGTTAGTCTTTAGTAGCTACATAACTACCAGTATCCTAAGTAATTTCACAAAATCTAAGAGTTGTTAAGATTGAATTAGGGTAAGAATACGAGGTGCCAAGTAATTATAATTACCTTTAGTTTACCTTCATATCATAACCAAAACACTGGCGATTATATTGTTGTATAAACTGGATTGTTTTAATTTACATATGGTTATAATTACTAATTGAAGCAATTTGTCAAACATTATTTATTATTTCAATTCGTCATAGCCCAATGTTGCTACTTCTCATTGTGAGGAGTATATTAGTTGTTTAGTCCGGCACAAAAACATCACAGCAGATACGGCCAATAGTTCAAAAATTGTGTCCATAAGTAATGAAAATAATCAAACATTATTGATTCATTTCAAAATGAATTCTCAGTCCGATCATAAATTTAATCGAACTAAAGGAGTAGAAATGAACAGGTATTCCTAAAACTAAAAAACCACTATAACTCACCGAGTATTCAAAACAATAAAGTTAAAATAGTTGAATCCCTGTTTAGTTGGCGATATAGTATCTTACGAATACCTAATTATTACCTCGAATTTGTACTAAGTAGGAATAATAATATATTCCATTCAACTTTTCTGAGAAGTTGACCAATTCTACTAATTGTTGTAATAAAAAATATAATATTTTATAACATATTTTCTCCATTAAAGTATAATTTTTATTTTCGCGAAAGAAGGCACAGCCATAAATATATCTTATTTTTTATTGTAAGTACAATGCTAATAATAATAAAAATAGAAGGTGTGGAAATTTTAAATGTGAACATAGACAAAAACTTCACCTTGTATATTTATATACTATTTTAAATCATTCCACCAACAACTGTGCAAAGAGCGAACACGGGGAGCATGTAGCATGTAGGAGTTTACCCTTTTGAACTAAAATTAAAACGCTATTTCTGTAGATAGATATTTAACAATGCATACTGCATTGCAAGAGTTTACGGATAGACAGTATTGCCCATTGGATGACCAATGTGTAATTATTTGGACATGCATGTAATTGCTATTTGCCAATACAACCTCTCCTAACCTTATGTTTGACAGTACCGATTACTTCCCCATATTAATGTATACTCAACTGGACTAATGAAACATGTTGAATAATTATTTGTACAAAATCATTTACAATAATTGTTGTCAGCAATTTTAATTCTTACTTAATTATGTGTTAAGTGTCGATTGCTTTGGTCGAACGATACAAGTGTAAGACATGAACACTTGATAGTGATTATTAAAATGGGCCTATTTTTTGGTTTTTTCAAATTCTACATCCCATTACTGGATGGCGTACCAGCTCACAACAGCGAGATAGTAAGGAATCTTTTAAACGCACATTTCCCTGGTAAATGGATCTCTAAGCATAGACCTGACCTTACGCCGATTGATTTCTTTCTTTGGGGCCACTTAAAAAACAAGCTTTATATGCTGCAGTAGATGAAATGCAAGCAGATTCTGCAGTAACAGAAATATTGCTCTCTATTCACCAGACTGTACTGTCAAGGGTTACAACACACACGTTGGACAAAAAGGACATCCTGTATATTAAGATATATAATATTAAGATATTGCAAAAAAATAAATTTTAATATTTTTCATTTTATGACCCAATAATTTTTCACTACTTTTAGAGTTCTACTCGTGGTTTCTAAAGCATCAATGTTCCCTGTACACTCAACATGTACACTCAAACTAGCTTCTTATTGGTATCCAATTTGAACCAGAACAGAAGTGATACAACAAATGGTCTTACACTTTTAGCATTATAAATAAATTATGGAAACAAAATAGACAGTTTAAAGTATAAATGCAATCATATTTACAATGTTAAACTGAATATATGAGTAATTAGATTATTTAGGAATAGTGTCAAAACTCTGAAACAATTTTAGAAACTATTCATGGTTTTTGGTAGTAAGTTAAGATGATATTGACACTTATAAAATATACTACAGATTTTTGTAGATTAAAATTTTAAGACCTTAAATTGTTATACATCCACTAGTTATGAATTCTAACCTCCATTAGTGTTAAGTATGGAAAGATTGATCTCCTTCAAGTTACTTTAAATCCATTTATTTTAGTTATCATATTACAAATATGAACCAATTGGACGATTAGAATTCCCTCTCTTTAAGACATGAAAAAAATATAATACGATAATCACATCTTTTTCTTTTTGTAATTGATTCTGGAGTGTAAACGTAAATGTGTTTAAGTAAATGATAATTTTATATACTATTTAAATAATTATATAAAGAATCAAGAAAACAAAGTCATAGTCTGCTTTCAATACAAACACGATCCGCAAATATAAAAAGAAATACGTTTTAGTTTTTAAGATTTCGAAGATTTTTCCAAAAAATAATAATTTCGTCAGTTTAATTCAAAGTTATGTCAAATGTACTTACTTAAAACAAACATATTTAAATACCACATCACATTTATCGAAAAGTGATCTTGTACTTCTTTTTCACAACAATTTGATGGATTTGAATTGAGTCGACTTACGTTATTTGTTTCCTATATCTACACTACACATAACCTCCGATAACTGAAGTTCTAAAATGCCAGACAGCTTTGACATTTATCTTCACATTCCACATCCGACACAGCTTTAGTGCCACAGCTTTATTGATTCAGGCGATATTAAAAATAACTATAGAAAATCCACTAGGTAATGTGGAAGGTAAATTCAATATATAAGATATTTATTGAAGTTCTATACGTTATGCAACAATGTGAAAATCTATTTATTTTCAATTAATATATTCCTGACTGTTACATTAAAGAAGGACAAATCAAGTAATTCTATAAACAGAAATTCTACATGTGAAAAATGAACGTGCGCAAGTATTTAGAAGATCCCTATTTTCAAATTTGGCAGTAAGATACAAAACTGCCTACTAGTGCTTACATACGCCTGCAGCATATGATGATATGGTACTAAGCTGCATGGTCATTAGAGAAATATTTGAAAATTACCTAAATAAAAGAAGCAAATAAAAATATGAATAATTATATGTTAGAAGCTAAATTATATATTCAAAAAGTATAAGTTTGCGTGAAGCAGTCGTTATACAACTCTTGTGGATTATAAATTTAAAAAGTAGCCAATTAAGTAAATAACGAAACTAAAGTACAAGTCTCCTTTGGTAACAATCAGGTTAAACAGAACTTGAGATAAAAGTCTCTCAATCGTTGGGCAAATAAGACACTTTCCACCAACAAAATAATATCCCTTCACTACATTTCCCCAGAGTTTCTACAAGAAAGTATGTTGGGTTTGTCAAGTTGCCTAGTTTAAGCAGTATCTCTTAGTTAGTGTTTAATGGAAGTCGTACAACATTACTTTACCCTGGTAATTATAATAGATCCACGTTTATCCTGGGTTTAGTAAAACGTGCATTTAAATTTATATAAACAGCCTCTGTAGTTAAATAATTTAATATTAGGAAAACTATATATTTGTTTGTAAATTAAATCCACGTTTGGAAAAAGGTTAAATTTATTTACCTTAAATTTTCAATCACGTTTCGATCAAGGTTAAAGTTATTTACCTAATAGTATTATTCCACGTTTCGGAAAAAGGTAAATCTATTTACCAGAGAGCATCAATTAACTTATCGGAGAAGGTTAAACTTATGTATCTAATAGTATCAATCATCCCTTAGAAAAAAGCTAAACTCATTTACCTGATAGTATGAATCCATGAATCGGAAAAGTAAAATTTCTATACAAGATAGTATCAATCCAAGTTTCGGAAAAGTAAAATGTATTTTCAAGATAGTATCAATTCAAATTTCGGAAAAGTAAAATTTCTTTACAAGATAGTATCAATCCAAGTTTCGGAAAAGTAAAATTTCTTTACAAGATAGTATCAATCCAAGTTTTGGAAAAGTCCAATTTATTTACAATATAGTATCAATCCAAGTTTCGGAAAAGTAAAATTAATTTACAAGATAGTATCAATCCAAGTTTCGGAAAAATAAAATTTCTTTACAACACAGTATCAATCCAAGTTTCGGAAAAGTGAAATTTCTTTACAAGATAGTATCAATCCAAGTTTCGGAAAACAAAAATTTATTCACAAGATAGTATCAATCCAAGTTTCGGAAAAGTAAAATTTCTTTTCAAGATAAGTATCAATCCAAGTTTCGGAAAAGTGAAATTTATTTAACTGATAGTAACAACTCAAGAATTCGAAAAATAAAATTGTTTACCTGATAGAAGTTTACGGATAAGTTAAATGTATTTACCTGTGAATTCATTTACAAAAACTACAGTAAATGTATTGCCTTAAAAATAAGTGTGTTCCTAACTGTTAAGAGAAATGTTGCGTTGCTACACTTTTACGCAAATAATATTCTCAACCAGTTTCACTGTCGATGCTCTGTTACGAGTATGTTAACAACTACAGCTGCAATTGCACCGATTCAAACCTATTTACATGCGTTTAGTTTTACCATTGATTAAATAACTTCCCTTCTTCATTGGACTAAGTGGCCAAAACTAAAAGCGTTTAGCAAAGAAGAAACACAAATTTTTTTTAGTTTGACTTAAGTGCAATAATTATAAGCCGCCTCCCCTACACTCCCTTTGTTTGAGCTTAAATTTGTTTTACAAATAGAGATCTGCGTATATAAACCTGAAATATTTATTTGTTGTTTTATGACTATAATTTGTTCTTAAATACTTAAAATTAACAATCTTTATAACAAGGGTTAAAATATTTTATATTTAATAAATAAAATACAGTTTAATATATTCCACTACTTCAAACTACTTTCAAATGTATTCTAAACTAAATATACTTAATAAACTATTTATAAATTTACGTGATTTCTTAAAATTTTCAGACATTTTATTGTTTGTCAATCCAAATGTTGTTACACTAAATTATTTCTATTTAGATAAAAATTTGTTAGACATAGATACACCATTTTTTGTGCTATATAAAGTATAGAATAACATCTTTAAGAGATTATGTCATTGAGGTGACCATTGTAACAGATCAACAATAATTAATTGTGTTATCAACAATAATTTCAATAAAACCATAAATTTAGATTCGAAATGAATCCTTAAACATTTGATTCTTTTAGTTGTATATACCGTATAATATACTTTGTCACTATTTAAAAAAAAAACCTTTGCAACTATAAATACCGTTTTAAAATTACCCTGAAATTAACTAAACACGATAAACTGTTTCTTACAATATTTGGCATATTTTTTAATGGAAAAGTTCAATATTCAAGCGAAATGAATCAATTCGCTCAAACAAAATATAATCCATCTTCAGATCTAGAAGAAATTAATCACTCTGCTATAAAATTAGAACTAGGCTTGTTGCAGCAGTCAATGCGATGTCTTGCTTTAATTTGTATGTTTCTATCTACACATGTACAAAACCTATATGACTACACTGAGCGCACAGGCTTCAACGTATGACAAACCAACCAAAGAGTTTAATACATTGTAAGTAATTTCAATGAACTGAAGAATATCATTCAATCGGCTCATTAGGCAAGGAACAGTAAAGCTGATGACAGACTGGACAAACAATAACGGTTTTGGGACCTTCAAACAAAACATCTACAATAATCTGTTATTTCACTGCACGTTAGTTATCATTTAATACTTTTTATTTTCAGTTAATGATTGTATTTAAATGGAGTTTCAAACTGGTTAAAACAAATAAATTGAAATAAAGTTTGACGATGAGTGAGTGAAGTGAACATATTTTGGGAAAACAATTTAAATTTAGGTACACAAAGTAATTTTAAGTCGGGAGGTTATCTGAAGTATGTAACAGGGCTAGTGTAAGGTACATAGTATGGAATCAAGCAAAATATGATTTCGAGAATGATAACAAAACTATTCGTTATTATCGACCTTTATACAACATAATCCCATTGGGAAATTATTAATATAACAGGTCATTGTTGCAATACATTTGTGTTCATGACGCAATTGATTTCATTTGCCAATTAACTCTGTGGGGAATGATTTTGTTTTATTTTAGAAATTTTAAAACTAATTTATGCTACAGTCGGTGTATTGCTTATAAACTTTAATAAATTACTTTATTACATATAAATTATAATTTGCCTCTTGTTCACACTGATTTAAATAAAAACCCGAACCACAAAACAAGGAACAAAAACAATAACTAAACAACTAAATTGTTATTTATGTTTAATACGTTACCCTTTTGTACATTTCGATGACATGGTCATCATCCTCAGAGGGTTTTAACACACTAAAAAATAGTTATTTTGATTTTGTCGCCACAGTGCTCTTTAATTTGTTTAATTGCCTCTTGTTGTATTTAAATTTTACATTATATTTAAAAACATATTAATAATTTCATAGAGTATTTAATGAAAGACATTAACTTTAAATCAAAACGGAAAAAATTAACTGTATGCATTAATATTCCAATTCAATATTGAATATCTTTATATGCATTGGTGAGTAAACGAGAAATTAAAATTTTTTTAAATACGTTTATTAACTGGAGCATAACAGTCTAAAAAGTTTATTAATTTCTCCGTAAAATGACAGAGAATTCAAAATGCATTTCCTTGTTTTATCTTTTATATATGAAATTTAACTCTGAAATACATTTGTTTCAACCAAATATACTTCTAACGGGATTTAGTGTATGTAAACATAATAAATATGTAGTATCACAAACATAGAGCAAGCCCAATTTGTATAAAATACTTCATACTGAATTGAGAAGCTGAATTTAAGAGTATAGTACTTGCTACATATATGTGGGTTTTCTTGACTAAATTAGTTTGGTAGGACCTTTATTTTTGGTGGACTAGGTTTGAACTATAAACGGTTAAGTTTATAAAAAAACTACTAAGAATGAACAAGTCTTAAAATTGCATGTAAACCCAAATACATCATAAACATTAGTGGTTTCCATTAGAAATTCCAAAGTTGACCTCGCATATTGTAAAATGGCGGCAATTTACAAATATTTTAACTACATATTTTTTAATTTTTCAAAAAACAATGAAATGTTCCCCATTTGAAGTTTGCTGTAAAATTAATACTTTCTGAGATCCCAATGGTGGACTCCTTGAGTTGATCACTCTGTATAGTAGCTGAGGTTAGTAACATTTTGCTCTACAGAAAGCTTATAAAGCTCAAATAATTTGACTTTTTATTGCTGTAAATAATTATAAATGGCTGACACACTTAGATATTGTGAAACTATTACTGAAAGCATCCTTACAACTGCACCACTTACCCCATACGCAATCCCATCAGAAGTCAATACTAAGGGACGTTTAGCAGATCCCAAGTAGTATCTATTGACATACTAATTGCAGCTGACTAGTTCAACCTACTGAAAGACCAGTTTATTCTGGGATTTTCCTTTGTACTAAGTTTGGGTTTGTTTTTGTTTATAATACCAATTTAACATTATCAACGTAAAGTGTGAAAGAGTATCATTTCTTTCAATTCATCATGGTGATTTGGCTGTTAAACATTTTGGATTTTAGAGAATATTCATAGCAAAAAAGCTCATTCTATAGATCATAATTTCTATGCAAGGAAAATGAAAATGTTGGACAAGTTCTGAAGTTTATTATACAAATGCTTTTTATTTGCTAAAAATTATCTAACTATTGTATATTTTTGTAAATGAAACTATCTTTCATATTTTTGTATATGTTATTAAATTTTAAAATTATTTAAAGTTTAATATGCATAAAATCCAGTCCTAATATGTATACACATATTTCTTTGGAAGGAAAGTAAATAACAATATGTAAATTATTGAAGAAACTTTTATGGTTTAGTTCAGGTTAGGTTAGGAACACATTTGGATTATAAGTTGTTAATTCACTGACAACATATTTTGGAAAGTAAGTATGAACAGTTTTAAAATAACGAGAATATTTTCTATTTTCATTATATTTTTGGTAGACTGTATCAAATATTGAGAGCACGCTGGTTAAAGCGACGACGACCAATATATTGGACTTTATAGAAATGTTCTTAAAAGAAACTGCTCCTTGAAATCATTCTATAAAAGTGAATTAAATTAATTAGATGTTAAGGGCATGTTCACTGATAAAGATTGGACTTCTTTTTATAAATTTCGCAAGTATGTCTGTCAATTTAGGTGTAATGTAATTGAGGAATTTAACTGTGAATATAAGAATCATTCACAGTTAACATTCTCATATTCTTTAAGGTAATTCAGAAATTTTTTTTTATTTCTATTCATTGATATTGTGTGTTTGTACAGCTAGGAAATGTTGTGTTTGTGGTTTACTTATCTACTATTTTCCTTCTGTTGTAAAAAGATACTATTCTTTCCAAAAACGGGACATGTGCATTATATTACAGAAATGTCTTATAATACAAGCAATAGTCTATATATTGCATTGTTTTAGGCACTTTGTTAGTCAAATCATCGATTAAAAAATGTCTAACTATTTTTAAATGTTCTTCAAATACTTAAATTTTGTAATGAATTCAGTAAGTTGATAATTGATAATTTATAGCACGGTACAACGTTATATCTTTTTACTCCGAACAAGTACACAAATTTTATCATTCAAAGAAAAACAAAATAAATGTTATGTTAATGAAGAAAGTATTTACCATTAAACATCTAATTAATTACACAGTTTTGAATTAATTTTAAATCTTTACTTACTGATTTACTATATTACTAAACTACATTAGAAATTTTTATTTTATGGGTCTTACTTATGTAGCAATAGTGACTGATTTTTCACCACAGTTCACATTGTCTGGATGAACACACAAAACACACATTAGTATATTTAGTATTTGTTGTGTGAGTTAGTAAGTGGTAAGTATAGTTTAGCCTGGTGAGATTAACTGTGTGGGCAAAACACTGTTATACCACTGCTAGGAGTTATAAACTTGCATTTGATTTTGTAAGGTAAAGACAATACAATTAACCTATTTTTTGCAACCAAATAAATAACGTATTTCATTGTATATTAAACATTTGTGTGTATCACTGACATAAAAAATTAGGAGATAGTTACAAATTAAAACTGGAATGAAAGAGTTCAATAAAAAGAATATATTTGGCATGTAAATTAACGGAAGAAAAAGTGCACCACAATTTATTAGATTTGTTTCAAGTCTAACTGTAATATTATTATATATTATTATTGATATTATTAAATATTAACTGTAATATTATTAATTTCTTTGTAGTTAATAATTAGTTTTAAAAATAATTATAATGTAATCAAAATAAAATAAATTATTTAAGTTTATTTATCTTCACTTATAAATTATTTTTTCTGGAGTTCTAAAACTCATTATTGTAGCTAGAAGTGGTTTCTACCTATTGTAATCTGTGTTATTGTTGTAACATATTTATTTTAATATTTATAGTCCTATTTATTTTAAAATCTTAGTACGCAATTTTAATACTTAGCTTCGTAATTTGTTTTTTATTTCCAATATGTTGTTCCTACAACAATTAGTATGCATTATCTTGTAGTTACAGAACAGGTAAAAAAAAATTAATTATAAGCCAAAATGTAGATGAATGCCTAATAATGTAGATTAGTTTGTCTATTAAACTATCATGTAAGGAATGTATGCTTCTAGAAAATGTATTCTTCTATCTGCCTTGATAAGCCGACTGTACCTTTAAAGAATAAGAAAGTTTATTAAATATATATTTTTTTACACATACTTTACGACGTCCCCCGTCCTATTGATTCATGTGATATTTAAATGTTTGATAAACACAAAGAAATAATGCAAATTAATACGTAACTCTTCAGAATTCACCTAAAACATAATATTTCCTAACTTTAAATTTTCGTATAACATTTTATTGATTTTATGCTAGTAAATTTAATATTATATTTTCTCACAGAAATATCACTTACTTTAACTGCCGGCCAAATTTTGAAATTGTATAAAATTTTATGTCAATAATTTCGGAAACAAATATTGTTATTATTCACAGCTATTGTTTATATCATAAAACAAACAAACTACCTTTGACGAATAGTTTAAGCTGAACATAAGTTACTGCAGTTCTATGGTATTTATATAACAATAATATCTACGATGCATCAATTTCGCATTGTATCAAAATAATTCCTGCTCTATAAAAGCATTGTTGAATACGTAAATAAATTATGTAGTTTCTGGAATACCATATTATACTATAAATGATTTATATTAGATAAAGAAATGAGGTGATTATATGAGGATGGATATCACTTACCTTAGATTAAGTGATATTTTGTTTTGTCTTAAGAATGATCACAACTCATAAACAACACAAACTAATAGTTCTGTCGCGTTAGTTGCCAACTAATAAGTAAATATCACACAGCATTTAACGAATTAACGAATTTTTAGTTTGTTTATACACGTAACACGTGATGTCACTATTCCCTCATTTATTTTACCTTTTTATCAATAACTGATTCAGAGTGTTTGTTATTTCGACTCAAGTATTATATTTAAATGTTGCACTCCAATGAATTTGAGAAAAACATTGGATATTTCACCCAAAAATATGTATTATTTTTTACTTTTTTTGTATATGTTGCATCGATGAAAGTTGATAATATAGGCACTTTTTCACTTGTCTGATTCTGATTGATGCAGAATGTAGCATAAGATGACGGAAATGACTATACCTATGGTGAACTGTTCTAGGAACTTAGACTTTTTATTTATTATAGATAGAAGTTGTTAGTAAAATCTAATTTTAGTTAGAATACTGAACAAGCAGCACTATTAAACGATACACAAATAAAAAATAGGTACAGTACTAGCTTTTTATTATTACAATTTTAGTGCGATTGGTTAATTAATTATAGGGGTAGGTAGTATATTAATTAAGTGGTAGGTTAGCTAACTATATTATTCAGTGTTTAAAACTAACGAAATCAGTTTATTTCACAAAATATTCTACTTACGACATCGTTTTAGAAGTGTTAACAAGAAGCTACATATTAGCTAATAATTGTGCTTACTAATGTTTGCAGTAGCGAACACAAAACGTTTTATTATTTAAAAAATGTTTTTAAAGTAAATAGTAATTACATTAATTTTAATTTTGTTATTGTAATTGTTATTTGTTAAAACTTTTACTCGATGCCTTTTTAACAAAAAATGTAAATACTTTTTAGTTAAATTCTTATAATAGCTATTACTTAAGTAGGTTAACTAACTAGTTTGTGTTACAGAGATTATGCTTAATTTTTGTAATCCTAAAGTTTTATAACCTCGGTAACAAATACTTTATTTTGATATTTTAAATAATTCATAACTTATTAAACGTACCGGTTAACCAGTTTTATGCAAATATAATTTCAGATCTGAATATTTAATTGGCCATTAAAAAATGTGTTTAATAGTCTGTAATTGTCTAAAGAATATTCATGAGGGTCTCTCATTGACAATGTTGTAATGCCATATTCCTAATGCAAACGATTTCCTCCTTCGTTTATGCAAATTTATCTTATAAGTTTTACATGAGCACGACTGTCTTTTTTCGAGGTAGGTTTGACGGAAGACTGCCTAAACAATCTGTATACGGCAATATCAATATATGGGTTGATTGTCAGCTAAGTATATTTAGTGTACTATCATTAATGTTAGTACGCCTCAACAAAAGGCTTATTTGATTGCTATAATTAAGTAATTGTTACGTTTGCTAATAGTATATAATACAAGTTGACATCTTTGGCTGCCATAAGTAAGAAGAGAGCCTAAAAGAAAATTACATATATTGTTTGCGACAGTTATAACTAAAACTGTTTTATTTGCCTCTAAGTAGCTACATTTCAATCGGTATTCACTACTGCTATTATTACTCATCATTAATATGGTTTATTTATTGTTTTAGCATTAATATTAAATTAAAGGTAATATTTGCCTAAAGAAGTGAATTGACTTAGAGAGTTTGCCACTCTTCCCCAATTTTGGAATTACTACCCAAACATGCATTTCTTTGATGTTTTGATATAATAGAAACATTCCTATACCATTTAAAATATATTTGACCTTATATCTAGTTTCATTGTTATCTATTCGGTGTTATTTATAGAAATTCTGAATATTAGTTTCATCGGTATGAAGAAAACTCTTTATCAAATGTAACTTTTATGCTTTCATGTGTATTTTTGAAGATAATACGTTTTATAGATTTGTAAATTAATGTTATTTTGAAGACAATTTAATTAATTATTACTAAGAATAAAGTTATTAAACTAGATATTTACTTATTAGCTCAATGTTTTGAAATTGTATCTTTAAAAAGTACAGCATACATTTAATATAAACTTTGTATTAACAAGAACCATTTACATGGCTCATAGATATGGAAATTCCCCATAAACGCAGGTACAGTAAATTTAATCTGGAAAATAATGTAAAACAATTATTACAGTTCATTAAAAGAGTTTTAGATAACTTAAAATATCAATTGCAAACTATATGCTTAACAATTTATATTTCTTCAAAAGCTAGCAGCCCTACTGCATTTTCGGTTTCAATTTTCATGGTAATGTTCTATCATCAGGTGAATAAATAATGAATTAAACAGTTGGAATGAACAAAGATAATTACAATAACATAAAATATACATATTCTTAAAAATTCAGTGGTAAATAAAAGTAGAATCAAGATAAGAAATAAATACATTTAATTGGCAGTTTGATAAATTTTAGCAATAATTTGAGCATATTATTATGAGTGTGACCAACTAAATATAAATGTGTCTCGTTGATTTATAAACATTATTTTTGTTATAGTTATCAATTCATTGTTTTAATAAATTTAGTACAAGTTAAACATAGGAACATAATTACATGAATTGCGCTTCTAAAAATAACATACACATATTATTTCAAATAATCTAATGTTAGAGTATTATGCTTCGTGTTTACAGTTATAGCTTCACCAAAGTAGTTGCTCTAATAGGACAAGAAGATAAAGAAACAGAACAAGCATGTAATTCAGGCGGTTAATCTTCAGCAGCACATCCACTAACAATAACGAGTTTTTCTATTAGACATTACTGAAAGAGCTCTTAGGACGTTACTAACGTTGTTGAAATGAGTTTCTTGACTGTACTGTAACACCCCAATCTGTTCAATAGTGACAATATAAATTTAATTAGATTAATGATATGGGTGTGTCACCATTTTTTACTGACTTGACATCGATATCGATAGACAAATTTGAGTTAATACACTTCTGCAAATAATATATCGAGCTTTGTAAAGGTCTGATACATTTGCATTTCAAGAGTCGTATAAATCTGGGTCGTATTGCTTACAAATGTCGTGTAAATACATCATTAATTGCTTATCGTTATCTAAAGCATAATATACAAATATAGATATTGTAGATGCCAAATAGTTTGGGTTGGATTTATTTAAAGGGAAACGTATAATTTTAATATAATCAATGTCATGAAGGATATTATTTTACCACATTGGTTCAACATTATGAGTGCCCATTAGGTTTGTGAGTATTCTGCCCCATGTGCACTGAATTACCTTATTGTGAATTTTATTATAGTTACAACATTTTGGTTATTGTGGGTTTATAAAATAATATTGGCTGTGAGGGTTTGATATTCGAAATTACCAAACAACTGCGATTTATGTAGAATAACATAATTTACATAAGAATATTTGCGCTCTAATAACAATTTAAAATATACAAATTTTGTAATAGTAACAATTATAAAAATGGATCTAGGTATTTAAACTTTTACGGCAGCATCAACTCCTATAAAAGCGAGTGTACGTCCGTACTTAAGAATATACGTACGTGAGTAACAATATAACAGCTGATTTCACCCATCATATGTAAT
>JAGFPH010004379.1:46563-68201 GCA_018207615.1 Philaenus spumarius | reverse complement strand
ATGATGCTTAACGGTGAAGCAGCTATAACAATGTATTGTACTTTTTTTTAAGTTTTAATTTTTACCTTGAACTGGAGTAGTTAAAAAATATCAAATTCGAGATTTGCATGAGTTTGGTATTACAAAAGTAAAAACAAAAAACGATTTAGCTTAACTGGTCCTGCTCAAGATATTAATACTAAACGTACTACATTTTGGTTCATTAATTTGTATTTACATTTTGTTGAACTAGTTCATTCTCAGAACTCAAATGTTTACCAAACTTTGTTAATGATACACTTTTTTACAAAACGTCCAACTTTAGTTGTCCGAAATTACAAAATGTTAATTTCGGGGAATTAAAAAGCCCACATCTAAAATTGTTATAAATATGACAAAGTAGTTCAAATAGGATATTAAATTAAAGTTTTAAATTCAAACAGGTTTTGTTCTTTAATAGCGTCTAAAACATATTTTTTTAGAAGCACATAAAGAAAAATATACTTTAGTTATAATGCTGAAAATGCAATTATAGTTATTGAATAATTATTTTCGTGGAGGTTTAAACAAATAATGATGTTGCTATTGTGTTACTTTTTCATGTTCCTACGTGTTTTTTCTTGCTTCGAAGTTTTTGTGTACGATTTCACAGTATTTACCAACAGGTAAATGGTTTTAAAGTATGGCATGAATTTAACCAAAGTCTGCGGTAACAGTGTGCCTGTTAATTCTTACATTCTGCTTTTCTGTTCATGTGTCACAACCTCGTAAATTCTTAATTTGTCTATTTTTCATGATATATTTGACTAAAGCAATTCACCCAATATCTAAAATTAACTAAAATACGTTACATAAATTATTGTAAAAACTGGCGTAATAGACATGCAAGAGCCATTTAAGTTTGGAGAACGTACTTTTGAAAAAAATAAATAAATTTGGGTAGGCCTACAGGTTCACGTAGATTTTGGATTTAACCTCATTTATCCCCATACGCTTAACATTAAACAAATTCATTAGATCCCCGTATAAAAAGGGTTTCACTGATACAAAAAAATGTTTTATTCCTAGACGAAAGATTTTTGTAATATTTAGAAGATACATAACAATTTTTAACGGGATTGATTTTACTTTTAGTAAGACAACACTAATGAACTGTTAGTTTTGCGACATTATTGTTGTGACCCGTCGCAATAAAGGTATGGTCGTACCAAAAATTGTTTCAAACATTTGTAGGCAATATTTAGAATGATAGCAAACACTTAAAACAAATTATATATAATCCACGAGAGTTATGAATTTGTTTGCCTTTAAAACCCTTTGTACAATAATGGTTATCAAAATTATCTAAAACGTTTACAAACATTTTTAATGAATTTGATTCTGTGCCTACTAAAGTGTTTGTGCATTCTTATATGTTAAACCAATATTCTTGCATAAGAGTTACAGTAATAAAAAGGGTCTAATCAAATTTGTTTTGCAACATATACAACATTAACAACAATTATTTAGAATTATAACGATATTCTGTATACGAAGGAAGTAATGGAGTAAAACAATTACTAATTTTGGTCACGCCTTATACTAAGAATAAATTGATTCCATATTTGCCATTCTAACTACTGATTTAAAATTGGTTTTTAACATACCTTGTTATGAATAGTTCACTTTTTCTTTCTTGTAGCTACAGATGTTTCGAATAAACATGAGGCATCTTCAGGCGTAGCACACTTATAATAAAAACGTGTGCATGTTTAGGCCCGTGTAGTGAATGTGTTATATTATAAGTGTGCTACGCCTGAAGATCCCTCATATTGAGGCGAAACAACTGTAGATACAAGAAAAAAAAGTAAACTACTTTTGACAAGGTGTGTTAAAAATTAATTTTGAGAATAAACATTTAATGTGAAGTGTTGGAAATTTTTAGAAGATTTGCCTGACCTGAATGGATTTGATCTGTGACTACTAAGAGAATTATTATTCGTATAGTTCTTCAACCTATACTTTCACCCATTGAACTAATGGTTGGTGTAAAAATGAAGGCGATTACAGTAGTTGATAAAAAAGTATGTTTGTAGTTATGTAATTCTAAATAAGAGTTCTGTAACCAACTAAATAAAGGTTATATAACCAAGATTGAAGAAAATTTGTTGTGTTTATTGAATATACTCATTCATTGAATGCTATTAAAGTCAAGTGATGGATGCGTCGACTGTTACAGTCTTATGTTAATAATTTATTTGCTCAATTAAATGTCATTTCATTTCAGTAACTGATATCGTGGACTTATAAACAATAATTGCAGTAACAATTGGAAATACACAATTTAAATAAAACCAGAACACATAGACTGTTTTAAAGGCAATAAATTGTCTAGTTATTAACACATTTATTACTAATAGTGGACTTGAAGGGTGAACTTACTGTAAATTCCAATCTTTCATTTGCAGAGCGTAAACATTTTATAAACCAATTAACCTAGTTTACATCCCTTTAGCAAAGTGAAGGTAATAGCAAGCTTATTCAGTGAGATAAACAACATCTATGTTTAAAAATACTGTGCTCTAAAACTGATCTTAATTCAATGTTCTACTTAAATCGAGTTTGCTGTTTAAATTAAAAAACATATATTTAATTATCCGGTACTACAAATTTAAAAAAAATGGTGTAATAAAATAATATTTAGAGATACATTTTATATAAAATATCATATTTATATCAATTTTATAAATTTATATGTTTTTAAAAGAAATATATGTTTAGTCCTTACATTCTGCCGATTCATGGAAAAACTATAGTTAATTACATTTAAGTTAATCGTTACTTTTTTGCTGGATTCCTATTTACTGAAGAATATAATATGGCCAAGAATGAAATATAACTTCTTCATTGTTAGTTTTAAAACATAAAAATCACGTACGTGGTCATTTATTAAAGCATGTTTATCAATTGTTCGCCTGAAAAACTCATCCTTTACTGAGTTAACACTAATAAAACTATTGATTTCATTAATTTCACAAAAGTATTTCAATCATTCCAATGAATAACCTAACTTTACTGACGTAAATTAATGGAATTAAAGAATTTTGTTGTTTGAATGTCGAATCCCATCCTATTTAAAAGTTACAGGATAACAATCTTAACTCTAATAATGTTATAACGCTCAGGCGAAGCCAGGCAAAAAAATACTTTCTTTACATGTCTAAATTGACACCAAATCAAAGTGAATTTGTCCTACCTAGATTCTTTATACGCTGCATGGTCATACTAAAAAAAGACATTTACTGAATATCCCTACAAACGGCTGAACGGTACACTGAAAAAGCTATTACTATATCTCTGTTAAGCTATTTTACTTGAGTAAAAACGTAAATTTCGGTATAAAATTTTCTTTTAAAGCGCAAAACCCACAAGATATGAATTCAGCATATCTCCAAATGGTAAAACCCATCATCTGTAACCTTTAAACCATTTGTCTGAATTTTGTCTTAAATAAACTCGTCTTTCTTAGTCTGACAAACTTAGAATACGTTAAGCAACAGATAAAATAATTGAAAATGAGAAGGGTTTAATACTTTCAATGAAAACTATAACTGTTATAAACAATATTTTTATAACTATTAACCTCATTTTAGTTGTCCAAGAGTTGATAAAATGATAATAAAACTATAGTTTTTATTTTTCGACAAAAGTCTATATATTTAAATTTTGGTATTGATTTCTATTCGCATACATTATGCAACAGGTGTTTACCAACTTATGTATATAACAATTCAATAGTAGTTTAGATAAGCCTTAATGAAAATTAGTAATTTATAAAAGTGAATACTTTAATTTAATGATCCTTTTTTAAGAATAACATGTTTTTAATATTAATAAAATAATAGTCTACCTTCATATGGTTTCAATTTTGCCATTTTTGGCATTTTATCCTACGGATTAGTAGAATTTATAATAAATTTATTGTTACCTTTTATTTGGTACGTCACTAATCCATTAGTGATTGGATTAGTGACGTACCAAATAAAAGGTAACGTTAAATTTATTATTCATATGGTTCTATAGTCAATACGCCTAGATATTTAGATTTTTTTACTAATCTCAAACTAAAATCATCGATTTTATTAATACCCCTAATAAAAATTATCTTTTTTTAAATTTAATTCGTCACTTTAAATAAAATTTCTCAGATTTTTATTTGTGTAAATAATAACCTAACAAATTGTAGTGACATCAGTCCGTAATACAACACAACAGTTTTGTATTACTGAATAATAATAAATTTCCTATCCAAGAATAGGCGCGGTCAGTTCCATAGAGAAAATATTAGTGTATAACATAGCATCAGTGACGTAACTGCTACTGGTCTTCTTATCTACACTTTGAAGTCTACACGATCTACGTATTATGAAAGCTTTAACAATAAGTGGTTGATCCAAGATGAATGTAGTGTTTTTGTATTTGAGGTTAATTTAAATGACTGCCTTTATTGTACATTAAGTGAGTGTAAATTGTATTTGACACCATACATTAATATTTTATATTAACTTTAGAAGTATGTTTGGTTCAAACACCATGGTTTCAAGTAAGTAGATTGAGGCTAATTGATTCTCATTTTATCTAGGATAAATTTGAAAGTATAATATTGCGTTTCAAGGTAGTTTTGGCTAACAATTGTATTTATACTTTGCTAACCTAAAATTGAACAAAATACTAAATTGCGATAGAAGTACGACCTATAAAAATCGTAGAATTATTGTTTATTTTATTTTTCAGAGTTATAAGAAATTAATGAAGCAAAAGAGCTTTATTATTACGAACATGTGTGTAAATGGACTCACACAAAAAAACATATTCTCCTATAAAACCTCAATTTGTTTCAGTTGATTAAAACTACACACATCAAATGGTAGATAAAAGCTAAATGATGTACTCAGTTGTGTACTTGTGTTTAATTATAATGGTCCTGTCTTAGTTGGAGCTATAAGAGTAGGTTGATTGGAGAGCTATTGATTGGCAATCGTTAGCATTGTTTAATAATTTAGTTAATTATTAATATAATGTTAAACAACTTACCATAGTGTAAGTGATTTCAAGGAAAATGGGGCTGTGTACTAAGTGTGGTAAAAAGTTTGAAAGACAAATAGATATTATTATGCACTTGCTGCCTTTTTGCTTAGGATTCCTTATTGATATTTGTAATAGTAAAAGCAGTGGTGCATTTTTTGTGTGTTTGGGGGGGGGGGGGGTGTAAAATGGTTCTTTGAAGTAATATTTCATAGAAAATGAAAAAATATGGTGGTTATACCTTATACTTAGCCAGGGCTTTAAAAAAACTTTTAACAGGGTTTTACTCAGTTTTAAGATTTTTCAGATACTGCATTTTTCCTTAGGAGGGCAGAGTAGTTAATTGTCGTATTTAAAAAAAAACTACGGCCATTTCGGCTATTCAGCCATATTTCTCTAAAATATGGAGGATGTTTCTCTAAAACTTGAAAATGACCAATAGCCAAAACGGCCATAGTTTTAAAATAAATACGAAAATTGACTACTGTCGACGGTAAGTTGTTTAATTAAAATTATATTAATTTATAACATTATTCGGAGTGGCAATAAATAAAATAAATAATTTGGTTAGTAATTAACAAAATTATTACTTACACATCCTTGATTTTACAATTAAATGTGGTAAAGGCAACTTCCCTATATGTTAATACACCCACAATATTGTACAATAATAAAGTGTAAACTTATTTTTAACCGAGTAGAACTGGGAAATTATACACCACATGTACAGTATTTAATTTAAAACATATAATTGTGGCATTTTAACTTGTTTTGTCAATAAAACGATTAGTAGGAAAACTAAACTTACTCTAAAGCGCTAATTTTCTTAGAAGGATTTCTAAAGGCAACATTAAAGTAGAATGTATCTCTCAAACTAAACTTTAAACAACTGGGGTTGGCCCAAGTAAACAATGGCTCATGTCTTTGTATTTTCAGTGTTGTTCTCCTCTTGCGTACTTCTAAGATGGGAAGCAAATTGCCTTCATTTTACTGAATACAAAGTAGGTTTATGTTTTACAAAGTTCAAGCTGAATTATATCCAAACTTTTGTGGCTGAGATTGCTAAGCTGACATAACGCATGAAAAACCATATTCAAAGCGAGAAATACTATAGGGTAAATTACTCTTGGCTTTGGACTATTGTTATTTATTTCATCATAAAATAATGTTATATTGCAACAGATAATTAAGTTAATAATTTGTAATATGTTTGTCAATATAGGCTGTCCTTAATTTCTGCAGGTCAAGTATCGTGATTCACGATTGTAATATTTCAGTCCCAAGTTTGTCTTCATTGTGTAAACTACTCTCGATGAATTTACAATCCCCAGAAACATGTTGGAAAGTTTAAAACAACCCCTATACATTTATACTTCCATATTAGGTAAGCATATTTATGCATATGCTTTGTTCCTCTATTTCTACTTGATTCTTGTTGAAACTCAAATGCTGAAACACCCAGGCAGACGCACCCTCACACTCACACAAAATATGACGTATTGGCATAACTATCAGGCGAATATATTTTCTAAAGGAAGCAGTATTTACTACACTTGTTCCAATAACACCTATTATTATTCATTGTATTGTAAAATACACACATAAAAGTTTGACACTTATACCAGGTGTTAAGTTAAAAATAACACATATAAGAAAAAAGTTAATTACACTAAATGTTACATTTAGACGTTTGAATCAATAACTTTTCTATAAAGTAACTAGTAAATTGTTGGCAGTTACTTTTCCATTGTTATGTCGAACAAATTAGTTATTTAATACGTACTACTACTAAAAATTATAAAAGCACAATGTATTGACTTATAGTTACCGTCAAGGCGCAGCAGAACACTTTAAAACACGTTTACACTTATTAAGAAAACATTGGAACGTTGTTCAGTTTTAAAACTTGATATCAATATTATCTTAGCTAAATATGAGATTATTTAAATATGCTCTTGAATTAACTTGATTAATAGTGTCCAGGTACCCAGTTTATAATAAATGTTTGAATCACATAATATAACTGTTAAAAAAATACGTACAGACGTGATTAATAGTTCTACTTTATTCTCTGAACAGTAACAAAACATTATTTCCCTAGATGCTAATGAAGTTATGAAGATATATAGTGGTAATGGAATCATTAATGTTGTCTTAAAGTAGACTATAGAGTAAGTTAATGCATCTGTGTCAGATTACCACCAAGTAACCATAATGTAGCTACTTTGCTGAAGTATCAGTCGTTGTGCCATTGATCACATCGATTTAATGCTTTTATTCAAACTGTCTACAAAAATAGTTGGCTCTATTATGTTTTGTTCTGTTTAAGCCGAAATAAAACTAAACCAATGCTAAGATTCACAAGATTTATTCGATTTAACATGAACAAAAAACTTATTTCTGTAACTTAAATAGTTGTTTTATATATATATATATAAATGGAAAATATTTTAACAATATATCATAATGTTTACATAGGTAAATTTTTCCAAAATATATTGGTAAATAGCAAAATTGTAAAACAAAACAATCAAAATATTAAATTTATATAACATAACTCCGATAAAAATATTAGTACTAATTTCTTTTTTTGTTTTGTAATTTCCAATAGTGATACAAACATAGTTAGAACTTTTGTAAAAGTATTTAAACAGACATTGTCTAAAAAGTAACAAAGATAAATGGAGTGGAGTTTGTCAATATTGTATTGTTATCATATTTCTCCAGTAGTTGTGATGTTTGACTCGTTGTCAACGAAATAGTACGAGTGTTTGACAACAATGGCAATGATGGAGAAACTTCAATTTGTTCATATTGTAAAATATAAAATAAATATGTATAGTATCAAAGATATATATTTTAAAGGTGTATATATGATTCCTTCATTGTTCGACAATTCCTAATCGATTACTCTGTTCTAATGGGACATCTGGTTTTACATATCGGCAAGATATATTAGAGATTTTAAATTATCCATCCATCAAAGAAAATTATAAAACTTGAACTAATATTACTTAAGAAAAAATAAGTATTATAAGTGAATTGTATTTAGTTGTCTGATGATTCGGGTGCAAACATTTATTTTATTTTTGACTGTAATGTTAATTATTAAGGAAAAATATTGCAAGAATTTATCACATTGCAATTATATCTTACAAATATTATAAAATCGAAAACTACAACTTTAAACTGCTTCCCTCAGGAACTAGTTGAAGTAAATCAACAATTCCGTCCAACTGTGTTAAACAGTACAGATTTTTTCCAGCCGTAGATTTGGATAGGCATTACACACACACAGACAAACGCTTGATTTTATTATTATAGATTTACTATACAATGTGTTTAAAAAATAGAAAATGCAGATTGAAAAATGCTTGACCCTTTTATTTTAAAAGAATGTATATTTTTTTACTTTTTACTTCATAACATTTTTCAATAATTTTAATGATGGCCGGTTTTAAAACTTCTAATGGAAACTCCCATACAAATTCAAACTAAGATTTATTTATCTTTTGCTACGTAAATTTACAAAATTTATTGATTTATTGGAGTAGTAAAAAATTGTGATTTGCAATATATCTTCCCAATAAATTATATAACATCCTACATCTTCTCAAACAAAAGTTAATATGTTAAAACAAATTAAATTAATTATAAGTTAATTTTTTTAAATCTCGAAGATTAATAGGTAAGCCCAATTATATAGTTTTGAAACTGTTTAGTAAGAAAATGAACTAGTAATATTTTTCAGAACTAGTAAGGGCTAAAGGACACATACTTTATTTTGCAAGAAATATTTTACAAAATTTTGCCATAGTATGGACACTTGCACATAAAATCATAAACTACCTATGGTGTACAGTATTACATGCCATTCATTACTATGACAATTATTGTAGAACTACGATCAGCTTAAACATTCAAAAGAATGGAGTAGTTGTTACCTTGTTCACGTTTTCAACTCCTACAGAGGTAGATAGCAAATTAAAAGGCTCAAATAAGAGAATAGAACATATAAATAACATTACCTTTATATCACATATCTGCTCGTTTAATTAGTCTCGCACAAGAAATTACTGTAGTTTAATTGCCTGCTCAGATCTCAGCAAAAACAATGTTTACCTATTAGATCAAAAATATGGGTTTAGTAAAAATAAGACAAAGAAGCGGTTAAATTTATACTTTATTTATTATTGCTTCGGACTTGACCTCCTTTCCGGGGTAACAGGACATCAGGGGCTCGCCCGCTCCCCCAACGCGAGTCCCAAGTCCGACGCAATAATAAATAAAGTATAATCAGTACTTCTGTAAACAACAAACGGAATAACAAAAATATTATTTGATTGGTAGTTGATGGCCTCCAGCGACAACCACAAACTCGTCTGATTCGATTCGGGGGCAGACGAGTCTCAAAAAGACAACATGCGGATATATACGTCGCATGTGTATGCTATTGAAGCAGCAGTTTTAAGAAGTATCACTATATTAGTTTTTCTTTTGTTAACATTTTATAAGTCGCACACGAAGAAGGGCATGGTAAAGTTTTACCTGGTTTTCATTTCATTCCGTCACTTGACCGGTCTCTGTAAATATTACAAAATATTCATCTTAATAAAGGTATTGATTATATTATATGTGAACCTTATTAACAGTGTTTAATTGAGGTATTGTGCCATACAAATTGGTTTTGTCATTTACGCTTTATCATTGTCAACATTAGAAAGAATTCTTTATTTGAAACTGTTAACTAAAACAAACACTGGCTTTATAACTAAATGGTGTATGCTTTTTTATCCTTTTTCCCATTTAAATACTACAACAGCAGGCAAAATGAAGTTCCGCTTTTAGTTTTGTAATTTAATTGAATATAAATGTGTAATGTTACGTGCAATAACTAACTAATATGTATATTACCGTTGTTACAGGACAAATAGGATTAAACCAATTAACATTTAATATTAGTGTTTAAACTACTGTACATAGAATTTAGTCTCAACTTAGTATAACCCAATCTATTGAATTAGTAAGGACTTATTATATTCTGAGAAGAATTAGTTTTGTATCTTGGACACTTTATACTCTTGTTACATGGGAGATGCGAAGAGTATTCTGCTATTTGAATCTTAATACAAGTCCACAATGTGAATATAGTGGGAAAAAGCAAGGTGTTAAAGAAATGCACAGTTTTAGAATTGTAGATTTATTATACTTTTTTACAGTTGATAATTTTACCTACATAAACTGTTTGGCCAAATCCACCGTAACACTCTAAATGTAGATCTATGGTAAGGGCTGATCTAAGAAATATGTGTGGTAGAAAAACACATTATTGTAGGAAAATATTACTTGCTTAAAACTAACACTTTTTGTTTTTAATATCTTGCACTTTATGTTTCAACGCTATCTCTAAGCATACCAGATGAGAGTGTGTATACACAAATTTGTTTTATTTATGTTTTATTTGTTTCTTATTCTAGTGCATCCATTCAAACTAAACTAACAGGATGTACCAATTGGTAAATACTAGAATATTGCTCCTCTAAAAAACTAATTTTAAAACAAATTGTGATAAAAAATACAATCTATTAAATATCTTATGTAGTTAATTATACACAAGTAAATATTAAAATGAGTTTTATACAAGTTTTATTTTGAATTGAAATAATGAACCCCGTTAATCTCTTGGAAATAATTTAAGAGTTGAGAAGGATTTTGATGAAATGTACACATTCTTGAGAAGTATGAATAAAGGTGCATTCACTAAACTGGTAAACCATTGCGCAACTTTACGAAATACGGTGTAGACCTGCATGCATGCATTGCACATATTAAAGGCGAGGTTCTTGAATTAAACTTTAAATAAAATAATGTATTAGATCCGTATTTTCTTTAAGCTATATTTCAAGACACACGACAGTGCATATTTCAATTTGTCATCAATAACCTAACACGGAATAGATTATAAGTTTACTTTTTAATGCCATAATGACACTATATTTTGACGAAATAACATAATGGTAGTTCTCAATCAAACTCAACAAAATGTTAAACTAGATCATATAGCCTACAATCATTGAAATTACAAATCCTTTTTTCCCCAAATCTAAGATAACAAAGTACGAATGTATTAGTTACTTAATGGCACAAATGTTAATTCGTTGGAGGATTTTAATATTTATCTTAACTTAAATTGTTGCACAAAGTTGTTTTAAGCGATTTGTTGAAGTTAGATTATGAAAGTAACGTACATAGTGGATGTGTTTGTTTCTCTAAATTTTACTGAATTATGCTTAGACATTATTTTTTACCAACTACATTTCCTAAAGTTGTTTAGACTTCACAATGAGTCCTGAGCATGAAGGAAATGTCTAGATTGTGCAATCTGTTAATACTTTTACATTGAATAGTTTGGTTTATTTAATTTTAGAACCATCTCAATGTAGGAATCTTTTAAAACAAATTTCGAAAGAATTCAAAAATATGTTATTTATTCAACCACTACAAAATAACAAATCAATACTCAATTAAATTTAAACATTGGATTATAAATACTGTCTAGTTAAAAGAACATGTGGACTAATAGTTTTTGCATTATCTCGTGGCGTTTTTGAATTCGTGTATTTCTAAATGGATTCGGTGTATTTAAGAAAAATAAGGAAGGTATTAAACGGAAGGGATGAAAAATATTTTTTACTCATTTTACATAGGCCTACACAAGTACTGTTTAGCTATTAACTGTATACGCAGTTACGGAGTAATTTTGTTCAGCCACTTAATAAAGGTTATTTAAGTTAACGTAGTGTGTACATAGTGTACAAGCCGAAATTATAACTTGCACATTGTACATTATTATGTTATTGTGAGCGTGTGTTTTGTACTTGTGTTATGTGGACTTAACATTTATTTGAACGAACTAACGATAATACGCTATCAGTAATTTAAAGCAAGATTCAGAAGATGGAATAAATTTCCGAAATGTGTCAACTGGAACAAGTAAGTATTTAAATCAAGTACCTAAAGTAAGTACATTAATACAAACCACACAGAGAGTCAATATTAAACTTTTATTGTTTATATAAAGTTAAAGCATATATAAAAACACATCTCCTCTTTCATTAACAAACCAAAAACAGTAAATACTACTTACAATAAATAGCAAGGATTACTGTGTGTTTCAGGTTTCAGGAGTAGAAACACATTACCCTTCAACCAATCTTCATTATTAAGAGCTTCTATTGTCTTTAGAAATGATCTTGAGTGTTGTGTTTTATACAAATGTCACCAAGAGATGGATTGCACTACAAAGGATTCAGAATACAAAATAGTCATCAAATAATCAATTATAGTTTGTATTATATGTACAACAACAAACAAAGCACTTATCATATTTTGGTGAAATAATACTATAGCACTTAATAAATCCGAGTCAAATTCATGTAAGAACCTCAAACTACCCAAGCTCATTTAGTGTAATCAGTGTGGAAGACGCTTATTGAAAATAACGCATTAACTATAAATTGACATTTTAAAGGATAGGCCTACTTGATCAATATAAATTATTAGTTTTAACTTATTAATTTACATAACAAATAATAATACAAACAATTTAACTATACACATGTATCAAGAAGAATTTTTTATATTTATCATACAAAAAATAAAAAATAAGAAAGTATAGTTTGAACATTTATTTTATAAATTATTTATATATGAAACTTATTATGAATCTAATTTAACGCTGACAGCTTTTACGGTGGCGAGGGAAACAACTGCGTGAGAGTTACAAACCTTCCTTTATAGAAACTTCTTAACTAATTAATTTATAGAACTTATAGAACGAACCTCTTTTTTCAATTGAGTTAAAATAATCCAACTTTTTCTATTTTATAAATATAAATGGAAATGCCAGCTTAAAATTGTTAACGTTCTGCATAGTTTAAAATTTTTTTTAGGTTTGTCCTAAACAAGTAAAAGTTGTGTAATTGATGAAACTTTTCTATACTTTTTAAATTGTATATCACCAACTTCAGGTTGGTTCTAATATGACGTTCCTTGCTTCAGAATTGTGTCTAGGAAAATGGACAATACACTATCTCTTTAAACCTAAGTATTTTGACTAAAAGAATTCTTAAATTTGAAGAACGCAGGTTTTATGTCAATGTTTCCTTATAATATGTTTAGATGTATTCACAGAAACATAATGGGTCTGTTATAATTGCTTAGTTATTTATGGTAACATAGCGAGGCACATTCGCCTAGTTGTGCATTATACGCGTTTCAAAATACCTTTATTTGTGATAAAGTAATATAATTAGACTAAAAAGTTTGATACAGTACTTCCATCTCCTGCTGAATGCTCATTGACGTGTCATCTCTACGAACTGTTCTTCTAATTTAAATTTGTAATATCTTTTAATACTTTAAGCAACACAATTATGTATTTCTCAATTTAAAACCTATTTTATTCAATAAATAAAATTAATAACCTTAAATACCCCTCAAACGAACGTATGAGTTGTTTGCTTTCTAACAAAATTATGAATCGTATCAAGTATGAACAAGTTCTACTGGGTGACTATTTTAAGTGTGCCACCATTGGTATATCAGAAGCGACAAGATTTACAGGAAACTTTAAATGGGGGACTTCCCCTACTTTTTAGTGGCCATTAAAAATATGAATTTGAAATTTCAAAAATATGCTGCCATTTTCCAATATGGCGGCCAACTTTCGAATTTCTTATGGAAGCCCTTATTTTTTATGACGGATTTCAATTTCACATGCAATTTTAAGACTTTTTTATTCTTGGTATTTTTTTGATAAACTTAACCGTTTAGCCGCTAGAAGCGCTGAAAGTTTCAGAAACTCTTTTACAACAATTATTAAAGAGGCTTATTTTCTAATTGCAAACAATAAAATTTAACTCAAAGTGCAATAAGTTTTACAATGGAATGTTAAAAAGTTGTTGCAATTTCATAAATACTTTATTTTATACAAAAAACGTACTTAAGTTTGTTAAAAATATCGCTAACGCAACCACTGTGTATTGTGTAAGAAGATGTATTTAAGTGTGCATGCATGTATTTATGAAGATGGAGGACACTTTGAAAACCTGCTTTAAATCATAATTAATTAAGTCATCTTGACTGCCTTTTTGTGTCCCAAAACATTTTATTGCTATGATACAAAGAAGTTTCTTACAGTAGGCATATGTAAGAATGTACTCATTACGCTGTAGGAGAAGACATCTGTAAAAATAGCACAGTTGTCATGTAAGCTATTTAGGTACTTTTAACAGAATAGCTTTTAACTTAAAAGAAAAAACGTACTTAAATTTAAATTAATTAATTATAACTTAAAGCAGATTTTCAAAGTGTCCTCCACCTTCATAATTACATGCGTGCACACATAAATGCATCTTCTTACACAATACACAGAGATTGCGTTAGCGATTTTTTAATAGAATTAAGTACGTTTTTTGTATAAAATAAAGTATTTATGAAACTGCAACAGTTTTTAACATTCCGTTGTAAAAAATATGGCACTTTGAGTTAAATTTTATTGTTTCCAAATTGAAAATAAGCCTCTTTAATAATTGTTGTAATAAGAGTTTCTGAAAATTTCACCGCTCCTAGCGGCTAAACCGTTAAGTTTATCAAAAAAACACCAAGAATAAAAAAGTCCTAAAATTGCATGTAAAATTGAAATCCGTCATAAAAAATAAGGGGTTCCATAGGAAATTCGAAAGTTGGCCGCCATATTGGAAAATGGCGGCATATTTTTGAAATTTCAAATTCATATTTTTAATGGCCACTAAATAGTAGGTGAAGTTCCCCATTTAAAGTTTCCTGTAAATCTTGTCGCTTCTGATATACCAATGGTGGCACTCTTAAAATAATCACCCTGTATACTGGTTTCAATTTTGAAAAACATTATAGATGAGGATTTGATAGTTACAAAATTGATAATGGACTTCATAAACTTTGATTGTTTAAAATAAAGTTCGTTTAGTCCAACCATTCTTTCAAATTTCTATTCGAAAGAATATTTTCTCTTCTTACAATCACTTTCAAACACTCAAACATACAAATAGACAAACACACAAGTCAAAGTCCTGTGTGAACAATATTTGTTATATTGTATATTTAAAACACGACTTTTCAAGAAATAATTTGAACACTTGTCCTCTGCAGGTGTTAAGTAGTCCTTGTGTGATAGCGGACGTTTGTAATCTCTCGGAGTGTCCAACACTGCGGACTTGTTAAACTTGACCGAATTTGAAGTACATAAATTGTTCAACTTTGATTAACGTCACATTTAGTTCCAATTCATATTATGATATATTGCACTCCATAGCATATATGCTTGAACTCATGACAGATTCATGTTTACATGAGATCAAAACCAAATTGTGATTCCTGACTTTTCCGACATTTTGTTTGTACTTTTGACAAGGACAATGTGTGATTGTCCTGACAAGTCATGTCAAACTGCATCTGGTCGTTACATTTAACAATAGATAACATTTTAATTAAAATACATTTGTTTAAAAAAATGTCATATATATCTCTTGACAGAATACTATCTATAGAACAGACTAATTTATATGTATTCACCTAAACACATCGTTCATATAATCAGAGCATAAATATGAAAAGAAACTACTTTTAAAAATGTAGACAAGTAACAATGGTATTACTTTGAATTCCTTTTCCATTTATTAAGCAATATTTAAATTATTATTAATATGAATTATTTTGTTAATTAATTTAATAACCTTCAAATTATCCTATTATAGGAGGAGCATTTGAAGGTTAGTAAATTAATTACAAATTTTACAATAATGGTCTAGGAAGTAGGATTCAAAGAAATGAAGAATTATTTTGATAATTATTAAACTTTATCTACAAAGTTAAAAGTTGCATTGATGATTTTAATGATTATACATTTTTTATTAAATTATAACTAATTCTTCATGTACAATATTCTATTAAATTTTTATTAAGTTCATATGCATGTTTATTATTATTTTGTGGTAAAGCAAAATTCTACTAGTTTTAAGATTTGATATTTAAATAAACGAATGTTAAATAATTATCGTAGTAAAGTCAACTTTTCATTGATATTATTAATAGACTATTTACATTTTATCATTTAGAATACATTTTAGAAGTGTTTACGTATAAAAACTTGTATTAGTGACTAACTTAACAATAATTTAATGAAAAGTAAAATAATAAGAACCAATTAAAATATTATAAACTTTTTATCTTCCTAAATTTTATAAAATAATTTAAAAAAATTTATTTCAGTGATAACTATTAGTATTTAACATTAATATACTTCGATTATTTTAAGCCATTTTTTTATTAGAAATTGTAAGTAGGTTTTTAAAATAGTATTAAATTTTCAACGAAACAATCACGGTAGTCAAGCAATTTCAATTTTACTTGTACAAGTACCGATTTTTTAATAAATATTGAAATTTGTATCAATACAAAGTAGTAAGACAAACTATGTGGCCACTAATTCCATGTTGTTTATCACGAACATTTGTTTTAACACTTATCACCAGCCACCATGTTTACAGGGTGTTCATAAATTTCCTTTAACTCCCCTCATTATTTTTGTTACTGAAAATAACTTAACAGAACTTTGTATACGTCTTGTATTGCATAACATAACAAATCTTTTTACATATCTGACCCGCTATGATTTTGGGGATTGAGGGGGGTTAGAAATTTCAAATATAAATGTAGGTCATGTAATACAACCATTAAAAAGCTCATTAAAATAGAAACATAATGGCGCAAACTAGAGCCTAATATCTTACTTCATTTCAAAGTAATGAACAATCAAAGTTCTCGAAAATTATATTTTTTATTATAACACCAAAGCAGATTTTTACCCATAAAAAAAATCATTTCAACCTTGTCTTTATTTGAGCGATTCATTTGTAAAAAGGCAAAACTGAGTGCTATCACAACAAATATCAGGAACAAAATGAGGGAGGTATTGCTGTCCTATCAGTAGATGAAAGTGGTGCTTATCAGTTAGCCATACAGTAGAGAAAGTCAGGAGCGAAGGTCATGGATTGGACTACATGTACATTTTTCGTCCAAAGTTTTTCAAGTACACATATAAATTCAGATAAATTAGTGGTACAATTATTTACAGTTTCTATTTTTTAAATGTGTTACATTTAAAGTAAAGAGGGTTAAAGGAACTTTATGAACACTGTGTATACCGGGTGTCTCAAACAGATTACGGTCGAACGGTATAGAAAGATGAAACAAAATTATTCCCAACTAAATTCACCCAAAGGAACAACGAACAAGTACTGTTAACCTTTTCCGGATACAGAGTTTACCAAAAACTGAGGGTCGCTAGTTAAAATCTCAGAATTTTCATATTTAAACATATATCAAGTTGTACTGTTTTTAAAAGCGGTTTAATAGACAAATATTTTTTCAATAACTCAGTTATATTTATCCATTTCAAAATGATGACAATTTTTGTGAAACAAATTTTTTAATACCCTGTATTTTCTTTATCAATGCAGGTAGCATTTCTCCTATTCAAAAGTCTTACTCTTCATGAAATTAGCTTTACTACAATATGCCACATGGAGAAGTATTTGGGCAAAACAAAAATTTCAAAACATTTGGGTTTCTTCAATTTGAGCCCATTGCTCAAACTTTCAAGTAGCAAACATATGTCAAGTAGCATATAATTTTAAACATCATATTTAAATTTTTGAACATAATATGATTGTTTTATAAAAATTTCAAAATTATATTTTTATCTTTAATTCGATAAATATGTATAAATGTACATAAATACTAAATTGTAACAAATATTTAAACAATAATGTAAGATGCATATCGGTTGGTGGCAAATGAGAGACTACCAACGTTTGACGCTGATACAACACCTATATATAATAGGACGCAGATTGAAATGACGCGGCGTGGCGTCCCGAGTCCATTTACAGTAAAGATACAGAAATAATTTCTTACATTGCATTCAGAATATAAATCACATGTTTAAATATGTATATTTTAATTTTGAAATACATTAAGTTATCTTGAAAGACATCATCACCATCAGTCAACCTAAGTTTAAGCGTTCTGACAGTTTAAGACTTAAAACGTCAACGAACATCTGGGACTTACGACCCCTGAGGACACGAAGTGTTGTATTTCTTCGCGAAACGTCGTGAATTTGTATATTCGTTCACAAGATTTTTTGTTTCTGTGTAACGTGAATTCTACTTCCAAGGATACTAAATTTAACGACAACTCATGTTGTTTACCATCTATACAATTCGAACAGTAGTTTTTAACGCAAGGTGTTTGAAGTATGTTATTTTTTTAATAATATATTTACATTGTGCAGTATACTTTTTGCATTGGAAAAGTTGCATTTGGTTTCAATATATTCATACATAGTACATTCATTTAAAAATAATACACAATAACCTTAAAAATTGTATGAAGCTTACTCTCATTTAGTTTCAAAGTTAATATTTTTATATTCCTGATATAATTCCACATTATGTCAGATTCTTATCAAAGTGATTCACTGTAATATTATATTATTAATTAGGCGAATTAAGTAGCTTCAAACACCTGTTGTTTTGTAACTCAAAAAAATTATTCAAATATCAACTAACAAAGATAGTATGCCTATTTGTAACTAACTGGACATGCCTTTATTCAAGCTTTCCAGTATGTTCACAGTGTCCACCTACCCACATACTTGAATAGCGTTTAAATTATTTAACAAATTCGGAATGCCTATATTTCACAAAGAAAAACATACTTTAGTTTAGTATAAAACTAAATTTTGATGAGTTTCTTGCGTCACATACTGGGAATATTTATTTAAATTGATATTGATGATATGAACAATGTCTACCATGTTCAAAGAACATAATTTTAAGAAAATCCCCATACAAACTGGCTTCCATACTAATAATGAAAAGAGGTTAATTAATTTGTATGATTGATTGTGTCAATATGTAAGATAACTAAACATTTTAATGTAAAACCAGTTAAGACTAGGACGGAACAAAAATGTAAAAAATGTATTTCACCTGATGGCGACAGGCCCGATTATTTAGTTACTGTGCTGCACCAGATGTTTAAATTATTAAAGGTATTCCTGGTGAACTGTATAGTATTTAAATAGTTGAACTATAGTTAATGAACTTAGCAATACATATAGTATAGACTGTTTCCTTTTTTCTTAAGCAAATCCTCTCCAATTATGTATGTCGTAGTAGATGAATACTATATCTGTAATTTGTTCAGTTGTTTACACTTTGCACTCCCTCTATATAACACACCTCTAGTTTACCAAATGCGATTTTACGCAGTTTGATATTAAATTAATAAAATAGCTTTAATACAATGCACACTTTTTTTAAATATGAGTTTTAGTTTAGTGAATTCAGTACATCTGTCGTATGAAGCAGTATGTTTTAAACCAAACCATTTGAGCACTATATTTTAAACTAGGCAAAAACTGTGTAGCAAAAAATATATTTAATTATAAAATATTTACTTTGTAAACAATCTTTAAATAAGTTTACTTCACTTATTAAAACAAGCATCAAGAAAATATGGAAAACAATCAATAAGACAATACAGTACAACTTTTTAACGAAACAGTGAACTTTGTCTTAGTATTTGAATAGCATTTCACTTCCCAGCTAGTGTTCAGTATTTCAATTCTGTTAACAATCTATAAAGAAAATAATATATTCTATTAAATACGAACTGAACTCTATTTATAAAGTCTAAAAAAATCATAGACTTCCTTTAAATTATTTTCCTCACAGGATAAATGATTTATTAAATAATTGAACACTTTTAAATCTTTCTAAAAAATAAAGGTATGATAAAATAAAGATAACAATACTTTGTGTTGTAATATTTTAGTTTAAGTGATTTAAGTAAATGTGAAAAAATTTTGATTATCATATTATCAATAAAATTGTTTGCTTAAAATATAGTGTATATTCTTGAATTATTATTTAATATTAAATACATAAAAATAACTCAGTTATCTTAATTAAGTTAAATAGAATAACCCAGGAAGACTGTAAAAGTGTATAGTAATATTGTTAATACTAAGTGAAATATAACTCAATGTTTTTAAATTTCCCATCATTTAACAAGAAAGGTAATTCTTTATCTTTTAAACTAATGATATCCTAATAGTGGTTATTTCTAATACCCAATTTTGTTAAATTTTTAACTGCCAATTTTAATCTCTAATTAAAATAATCTATGTGTGGAAAACTGGAAACATATAATAACTTAAACAGAAATAATAACAAAACAGTTTATTTTATTTCATAGTGTTTAATCCAATTGCAAATACTATTTTCAAGTACACCATGATTCAGACATATATCTGGGCTATGTGAAGCCATGCTTGAAATTACTTTCCCTACTCACTAGTTTAAATTGACTTTATACTCCACAATAACATCTTTAATATTCAGAGTGTGGAAAGAACACCAAGTCTTGAAATAGCAAAACTATTTTCAAAGACTAGTGTCACTACTTCTCGTCTATAATTTTAGCATAAACTGCATGTAATTGTTACTGCGTGGAATGAATACGTTAGATATTTATAAACAAAGTATTTGATACATAGACATTTTGTAGTTTCATCTTTAATTACAGTGAGTGTGCAACAACTGGCGACCACCAAAGCAATTGTGATTAGGTTAAAGTTCTGACTTCGTTTTAGACTGTATATACGATAATAATATATTTTGGTAGGATTGTGAATAAATTGTCCATCATATAACAGTAGTAGTAAATACTACATCATTTAAAACTCGAAAAGTAAACAGAAAAACTTTACTGTAAGAAAGCGAGGAGCACACTTTTGCTAAATAATGTTAAAATTTTTAATATAAAATCATTTAGTAAGATTTAAAATTTGTTTCTGTAAATTATATTTCAACAGTTACCTTCAAGTTATATATTTATTTAATCCTGACTTAAGACAAATAACAGTAGCACATAGTTCATCAGATTCGTCTAGAATAAAATATGGGTTAGCAAGATAGCAGTTGTACCCATGGTACTTGAACGCTTTTATTTTATGCAATTTCGTTAGCATACCCGACGAGTAAACTCTGTAAATAAGAATTATATACTTTTATAAAATATTTTATATTTTAAAACATTTAGTTATTTTTAAACCAATTAATTGAACTACATAACTTTCACGACTGCAGTTTGTCAATTTCTAGGCAGTATTTAAAGGAGTTAATGTTTTTATTCACAGTTAATAATTTTACTTTCTCACTATACTATAGTATAGAGAAAGTATAGTGATCGCAAAAAAAATCGATGTTGAGATTTTTGTGGAAATATCCGTTTTGGGACCCCTTGAGTCCAAAAAAGTGATTTTTACAAAATGTCTGTCTGTATGTCTGTATGTATGTCTGTATGTATGTCTGTATGTCTGTATGTATGTCTGTATGTCTGTATGTCTGTATGTCTGTATGTATACAAAGCTAGAGCGAAAACTATTCGATCGATTTCAACCAAATTTGCACCAGACATGTCCA
>JAGFPH010004379.1:23448-46463 GCA_018207615.1 Philaenus spumarius | reverse complement strand
TTCCATGTGTCCCTTGTATATATATGAGCAGTGACAAAGTGAATAACTGTGTTTTGTGAACAGGTGGAGTGGACATTTCTTAAGGAAATGAAATTTATATAAAATGTATGTGATGTTTTTCAGGAACTATGGTGAACTATAGCATGTATATTATGTATTCTTTTCAGGAACTATAAACTCCCAAATGGAGTATACATTGTAATGAAATCATTTGAAATGTATAGGTTTAATGAAATAGAATTGTAGGTTTCAAATGGCTGTAAATTTGAAAGGAAAAGGTAGAGCAAAACCAAGTAGGGATTTGTATAAAAGGTGAGAGAAACTTTGAAAGGGAAAATTTTGTTTTAAAGGGGTTTTTAACGTCTTGGATTCCAGGGGTACCCAATGAAATCAGACGTTTTCAGAGGGCGAGCTACAACGGGCAAAACCCGTGTAAATCCGGAAATTTTGAAATTTTATTGAAATATGTAAAATGCAAGATTTCTGGGCGACCATGTGGATGAACCCAATGTAGCGCGGCCTTGAACAAGTCACGGCGAGGTGGTTGTTATCGTACAGATGGAACTATTGAACCCGAGCTTGTTCGGGATTGTAAAATTAACTTAGAATAAAATCAAAGATTTTAGGGAACACCTGGATCCAGGACTATTACGTATTTGGGTTCTATGGCGGGAACACATTACGCTAATCACGGGTGTGTTGTACGTATGAGACTCAGGTCGTAATACTAAACGGTGATGACGTAACAATCAAGTAAAGTCTAGGGAAAATTTCAAATTTCCTCAAAAGCCTGGAAGGGAGGTATTTTTGTAATGAGCAAAATAAGGCCTATAAAAAGGTGGTATGACAAAAAGTCATAATTTCAATATTTAGCGAATCAGGGTAGAAACACTGACGCTAAAGTCAATTAAAGTTAAAGTTTAATAAAGTTTAATGAGTACATGTTATTAAGAAGGATTAGTTGCTTAGGAAAAGCAAAAGAAAATTCAAATAAAATAATTATTATAAATGGTAGGAGTTTTCACACCTGGCGGTTAAGTCAGTAGGGAAAATTGTATTTTTTAAACTATTAATCTAAAGTAATAAAGCAGGGAGGTAAATTGATTATTGTAAAAACCAGTATTTTAAATAAATTACTGGTATTTAACGTAAATGTAAAACTTGGAAAATCGTATACTTTTAAATGGCAAAAACTTCGTTAAAAAACCTATTATAGAAATCAGACTTCGGCTATTGTCACAACAACAATAGACCTTCAGGAAAATGAAAATGAAAATTTAAAATAATGAAAATGGAAAATTTTTAAAAGAAAATGCATTGGGAAAACGCTGGGGAAGGCCTAGGAAGAGAAGGGAGCGTCCTACAACTTTCATTCAAGTCTCTAAAAAACAGGAAAAAATCACAGATTAAGAAAAGCTATTTCGCGGGAAAATCCCATAAAACCGCGAGGAGTTAGAAAGGAAAGTTGAAAATTCGCGCAGTAGAGTAGGAGAGGAAGGGTTAAAAACCACGTAAAGCGCTGAGCCAATCAGAGCGGAGAGGAGCTTTGGCGGCCGGAACAAGGATGTGGCATTCAAATAATTTAAGAAGTTTAAGCCTTAAAACTACGATAAACAAAATAAAAATAAAGGATTTAAATGTATTGCTAAACAAAGGATGATTTTACACACAGGAAGGTGTAAGAAAATCACTTTAATGTGAAAAAGTGAATTTTCGCGGAAAAATCGCGAAAGTGGAGATGGAAGGAGGCTTTATAAACCCTGGACGGGAATTTCAAAAGGATGATTGGGTGAACGACAGTACACGGAGTGTATGTCACTCTGTTTAGTGGATTTTTAAGAGTTAGTACGGAGTTTGCTATTATACGGGTGAAGTGATCAGCGGTTTGACAAGGCGATACAGGAAGACTACAGGAATATAAGCAGGAATACCATATACTGCTAAGGCTATATTATCAATGAAGTAGCTAAGAAACTTCAGGGACCTGGACTTCTGGAACGTTTTGGCGGACAACTGGACATGAGTATCTAACGTGGAAGAGTTAGCAGGACGATCCCCGGACACATAAAGGACTACTACAAACCACAGGCAACTATAACTCAACGGAAGAACATCTGACGCAGCTTCACGACAACAATAGAACAGCACGCTGTCATCATTGTACATCGCCAAAAGCGCAGAGAGCAACTTTACCCTACAGGTTCTTCTGCTGCTATAAACAACAATCAGCCCCGTGTTAGACGGCCATCTTAAACAACAAATTTGAGGTCTGTGTCAGCGAATTTACGTTTATTCCCCACAATTTGCCTGATTAAATTCAAATTTAATTTATTACAGATACTGGGTTAGTAGGATTGGAAATTGTTTTTCTTAGTGTGAAATGTTTTTATAATATCTAAAGTCGTATAGCATAAAAATCATTAAAGTAAATTCATAATTTAAATAAATTAAAAATAAGTAATTAATAAAAAGCTTGGAACAAAGCATATTAATTAAAAGCATAATTAAAAGTAATATTAAAATTTGTTCTACCTTATTAGATTAAGCAAGAGTTAAAGAAAATTGCTTTTGTTGCAAATTGTATAAATTGGAAAAGAGTTATCCAAAGGTATTATTTTTGAGTTGTGTTTTTTAAGATTAATAAATGGATGATTATTATTTTACAGTATAAAAAAGTTTCTAACGTTCACTTACCTATTGTTGAATATTCCGTTGTTATATTTCCTAGTGTTAGAAATATTATCAAGGTGTTACGTTATATAATTATCCAAGGCACAAATAAAATTATTTACAAGGTCAGTTCCACTGTATTCACTTCCTCGAGGAATACAGATAGTAAATTCTATTTTTGCTTGTGCTCAAAGCTGAGTTTTATTAAGATTACTGGAAGTGTAATTTGTAGTTTTTTAGTCAAAATATTCAGAGTAATATTAGACAAACAGTTAAATCACCCAGGCCCTTTAAAGAAAAAGGATAGCCTGTACTTCCAGTGGGTGATTTTAACTTATCCTACACAGTACACGTTCGCTGAGGTGTGTCGTATAGGTCGAAAAAGACTGACACCCTACAGGGCGATACAAAAGTGTACAGTTGTAAGATTATCGTTGCAAAGTGAGCTAGATTTCAAAAAACAGAATCACCTCACCGGCGATATATCTTAAGCGTTGTAGAGATTGGCGTACCCGCAGAAGGGCCGTTGATACTTTGCAAAAGCGTAAGCGTGTACCGTTGTAGAGATTGGCTCCCGAACGTGGGGCAGAACAGCGTATACGTGTACCGTTGTAGTCTGTATCACCTTCTTCTTCAAAATTCCAAAGGGTGCTGAAGACACGTGGTGTCGCAGAACACCTGTGGCCCGTGTTTGAAAGAGTGGGAAGAATAAAGGACGGTTGGGGAAGTAGCCCCTTCCCACTCTTTTGAAAGAAGCCGATTTTCTTTGAAAACCCCAAAGAATTCAGCAGCACCAGAAGATCAATGTCCTCCCCTGTAATGACAATACTGTCGTAATCCTCGGCAACTGAGACACCAGTCTGTACGATCAGCACATCAGCGTCTTCTACTCCCTGCTTGACTTGGATCCCCTTGGCTTCCAGTTCACCCTTCAGCATCGTTATGAAATTCATCTTGTTTGTGCCGTTGGAGAGAAATGTTTTCCTGCGTGATGGTGCTGACTGCTTTTGTCTTGGAGAACACAAACTTAGTAGAGGGGTTCAGCAAGGAACGCCGATAACGTTCTACTGCCTTGGTGCTTTGGTAGCTTATCCCACTAGGATAACCATCAAAACCCACTATGGCATTGCTCCAAAAGTGCCTTTTGATGTAGTCCACGTAGTTTTGGCAGACTACCTGGAATTTTGCTTCGCTTGACTTCGTCCAAACCACCCTATGTAGCAGGAACCCTCCATCAATGATATTGCATTTTCTGTGGGTGTAGTTTCCAGTCACCTGTCCTTTCAGCTCTGATGAAGTTCTTCATAAGAGTGCACATACGGAAATATTGAATCCAAAATGCTGCAGTTGGTACTCAACAGTATTCAGAAGACTGGAAAGCTTTTCGTCACACATTTTAGTGAAGGGTCCTCTGCATCAATTCTCGAATTGTAAGAAGTACAAATAACAATGTCCAGCGCAAACAGGTCTCCTTCTTCCAACCCGCAACAGATCAATGATGAGTCCACCTAAGGCTGCGTATGCAAGGCTATGCCCGCGAACTGCTCTGGCATAAGCATAACAAAACATTGAAATTATTAAGAGAGACGAAAATTTTGAAGGAAAATTCTTCAAGACTAGATGTTTACGTCAATGGTATAAAGTTATTCTGTTCAAAACAGGTTTGTCTAACCATTATATGATTTAGAAATGTGACACAAAGTGATTTGTTTCACCGAGTTTTGTCACGCGCGTCAGCGGTTTAGAAAAGTAAAATTTCTAAACAATGATTACACAAGTAAATATACGTTTTAGAAAGAAATTGCAAATACAAAAAATAACTTTTGAAACATTAAATTTCCAATGGTATTCGTTTTTTTTTTTGAGAGAGATTGGAAGGATTTTATTGGTTGAAATATTCCATACAATCACGCGTTACAAATGTATTGTCGCGGCATGAAGTGACTGCACTATAGTGAAGTCTGCCGCTTGTAGGGTTAAAGAGGTCTGCACCACTCAGAGGACCCCCCCCTCCCCTCGCGTGTTCCAACATGTCGATATTGATGAGTGATTACCATAATTACTGTAGAACCGATGGTAATTGATAAATAGAGGGCCAAAAACGACGTTTTTGCCAATTTTTGCCATTTTGAGAAAATGTCTCTAATTTTGATCGGCTGTATCTCGGTTAATATTAGGTTTAGGAAGAAGTTTAAGGATACAAAATTGTAGAAAATTTACTGCTCTACAACTTTGAAAATAAATATTTTGTTCGAAAACCGCTTAGTTTAGAAGTCATAAGTGAAAAACCAACAAAAGTCCGAAAATTTTGCAGTTTTTCGGCCCCCCCAAAATTAGCACAGGGTCCTCGAGTTGGAAAACTTGACAGAGTCATCCCACAGCACCCCCGAACAACCTATACAAGTTTTATTAACTTCGGAATTTTTTCCAGCAGACCCCACTTTTTATGCTCTGTCTACTGGACTATATACCTGGATGTAGCCTACGAGTGTGGATTAGTCAGCAAATGTTGAGTTTTCTCTCTAGATATTAATAACAAAGTTTTAAAAGTCTTGTTTAACTAATGTCTTGGGGCCTTAAATGATACTATTTATGGTCTTACCATTATAATAATTATTATGTAATATGAATCCCCTTAAGAGAGAAATACTATACTCATGAGGGGAACATTTACTCTATGAGACGGTTTTGAAATGTCGTAAACCTACATGTTTAATAAATCAAGGTTTTCCTAATGATTAGTCTATATGTCAAACTTATAATTTTAGATAGTTGAATGTTTTGGGTTCTAAAATAAGTTTTTTTTAATATGCACATTAATCAAACTGCATACAAATGTATTTATGTTTTACAATTTGAATAAAGGATTACATTTTAAGAAAGGTTTACTATAAATTGTACATTTTAATAATACTGTAACATTTATATGAAATAAAATCTTTTCAACAGAGTAAATATTTATTTACATTTTTACTTCATATATTCATTCAGATAACAGATTTATACAAACCTTGAAATACAAATTATGTTCAATTTTGGATTAGTTAACTTGTGAATTATTAAAACACATCATGTTTATTACCTTAAGATATATTTTTTACATCAAAAGTGTGGTTTTAAAAAAGAAAGCACCAGTCATTGTTAACTCATTATAATAAACAAGGAATAGGTGTATTCCTTTTTTATAATAAAACTTAAAGCCAGTTCTTAATTGTGTATTGAAACAAATAATATATTTTGTCTATAATTGCTATTTTATGTCCCTGGGCACTAACGAGAAACCTGTGCTCTAACCCATACACACCCAGCTGTTAGTTTAGTTTAGTTATATACGCAGAATAGGAAACAAAACTAATACAGTAATAATTGTACATGAAATAAATCTAGTAAACGAAAATCAAATCTGAACAAATTAAAACATTCAACCAATTATATCAGTTATAACTAAAATTTGATAAAAAGGAGTCTTCTTTGTCTGTTTCAGATATTACTGTGTCGAATAATACATTAGAATCAAAACCTAATTTCTCGTTGAGTATCAGGTTAGGTGTGGTTTTAAACATTTTGTAAATTTCGTACTGTTCCAACGCATTCAGTAATTTTCCTTTTTCACACCGATGTAGTATTTTTAAGTCTTCGCTGCTTGTAGAATATTTGTGGTTGTTATTTATGAGGTGCTCTGTGTATTTTGATTATACCTTTTGTGGGCATTGTATTAGTCTGGCTGTCGGAATATGTTCTTTATACCTCTTTTTGAAAGATCGGCCAGTCTGTCCTATATATTTCATTTGGCAATCAGCACAAGACAACTCATATACTCCGGTGGAACTGAATTTGTCTGTGTTTTTCACCCGCGTGTTTATAACCCTTTGTAGGCTATGTGCTGTCTTTGACGCGGTGGTGTAACCTTGTTTTCTAAATACGTTGCTGGTAATGTAGTGTAAATCTCTATTGTATTTTAAAACGACATATTTGTTATCTGATTTTGGTTTTTAAAAATTTTTTCCTGTTTTCTATAAATTCTGTCAATAATGGTAGGTGAGTATCCGTTTCTTATAGCAATATGCTTTATGGTGTTCATTTCTTCATCAAAATCTGTTCTATCCATTGGTATGTTCCGAAGTCTATGTATAAAACTATTGTATGCTGCCATTTTGTATGAAAATGGATGGTTAGATGAAGCGTGAATTGTATGGTTGGTGTTGGTTGGTTTGCGGAATACTTTGAATTTATGGATCCAACTAGATCCCCCCTCCAATTCCTTAACTGATAACAAGATTGCATATCACTAGAACAGATTAATACAGTGCGAGACACTAGGCCTACCGGACACGCGATCCTTTTATAATATGTGACTTGTGCGTGTTTATTGTTTTTGTGAAAATATGTGTTTAAGTGTGTATATTCATATTAATTGACAATGGAGATACTCCTCCTGACAACTTGATAATGGCTGAATAGCCGAAACGGCCGTCGTATAAGCAACGACGTATGACTATTGGTGACGGTAAGTTATTATTATATTAATTTATATGTTTGTAAATGTTCTTAAAATTTTAAGTAAATTATAGTTTAAAATACATTTTTAGACAAATATTTGTCGAAATGCATTTTTTTTAACCATATTTTGAATATAAAGGATTAAAAAGCTAATTTATTTAACAACAGATACATACTGAAATTTAAGAAATAAGACTTTTAAGAAATTACTAATTAATTTTCACATACTTATGCCATACTCTTTCTTTCAAAATAAATATAAAAGTCTTGAGAGACTTTACACATTAATAACTTTAGCATTAATTTAAATTACGAATTGCGATCTACATTGCCAATAGGCCTACACGCGCACTTTACCAAGCAAACCCCAAATTACAATTTTCCAAAATCTTGGGTTTCCTATCAAAATCTTGACTTTGAAGTTAAGTAGATTTTTTATTCAAAACGTGCCCAAAGTCTATCGCCTGGTAACAGAACTTTTGCCCTGGCATGCTATAACCTGGACTACGCTAGCATAGAAACTCTTGTTGCTATGGAGAGCTTGATTCTACGAAATGTATGCAAATTTCAAACTCCCCAAGTCCTACACGTGCCCTGATCCGTCGTAAAATATAATCCACCTACGTTCACCCAGACTTTGTTTATAATTTTATTCTTGTGTCTGCATATACTGTGTCATGCATATGTGACGTAGTTTGCATTGATGTATACATAATTATAGAAAAACATCAATCCTTCATAATAAATAATTAATAATAGTCCATCATTCACAAAACACACTAGATTCAGAATGCAAGTTGGAAGTAAAGAAAAAATGTGTAAATCTTAGCTACACCCGATTCTACGTTCATCGTGCAGTACAGAGCACTTATAAGCCATGTTATCCATACGACAGTCTCAGCGATAATAACCAACTAAAAAACATCAACTCCCATGCTAAGCTCGGTCAGTTGACGCAACCCGCATGACAATAAACGCGATGTTCGCTGTAATGGTAGTAGCATGTCTATTCTCCCGTAAGACCTGTACTGCACGGGGAACGTGGAATCGAGTGTAGTCTCGGGAGTGCCGAACAAGCGTCTCAATGAGGGGATCAATTAATTAATTGATGGTGCAGTATTTTGGGAGAAGGCTCGCCGATTAGACCGCGTGTGTAGTTCCTCTCGGTACCCTTTTCCGGCTATTAAATAATCGTCTAGTAAAGAGCCAGTAGGATTTGTTGTGTACTCGATTAGCACCGAAATAAAAGTAAGTAGTTAGAAAGAAAGTTTTTCTTTTCACGCGGACCTTCGCGCCATCTTTTCAGCTCGGACGCCATCATGACAGCTCCGGAGTTGAAGAGGGCCAAGGACAAGCGGAGACCGAGCGGTACACATACCTCATTATCACAAAAGATCAATAGTTTTGCAGTCTAAGAGGAATCAATTGGTTTATGGTGAAAAGTGCATAATGTAGGAGATGTGTTTTGATTCAAATGTAAGACGCTGTACAAATGTAGTAAAACATAATTGGGTACATGATTTTGAAAGATAGACTTCCACGGTCATTATTATTATAATTAATTAGTAATAGTTAATAATTATGTAGTCAACCGGCCGCCCGACAGAGGAATAAAAGGTCCACTCCCGGGACTATATATAACCTCTGGCTTTTAGGCCTTCTCGCTTCACTTGACATTTATTTTGTTAAGCCTTGAAAATTGACATATTTTGTAAAGTGCCCGAATCGTTGACTGTGCCCAACGTGCAGACAATAGTGACGCGGTCGATCTTCGAAGACTAAGTACGTAATAATTAATTGGTAAATGCCTAATAATGTAATTAATTTACAAACATGTTGAAATTATCAATATAACCTAATATATAGGCTTTTTGTCTGCAATCATGCGCACAGCCGACATTTATAAGTTTTACTTCACAACATACTAGAAGTACCAGCCATACTTCAAACAAGAGTACTTTATCTGCCTCTTAGTTATAGTTTTAACGTAGCGCTCAGTTCATTAATTACAAGCAATTAATTACACTTTAAGTTACTAACTTAATTTCATAGAAAAGCACAACTAATTTTATATTAATTTACGTTTACATTTGAATACTACGTACGTTATTTAAATTTTGTATATTACGAGCTTTCCCACAAAGTGTGGATATTGTTTACTTACCATATTTAACAATATTAAATATTAACAAATATTTACCATATCTCGCAGAAAGTATTTCAATTAAACTAAATTCAATGTCTTTTTGACTAGGCTTAGCACTCTAATTTATAAAACATAGTTTTCTCTCTAACATAGTCTTACTTTGAACTAAAATATTACATAAATATGTTATTCTACTGAGTGGCTTGAATATTACATTTGTCTTATTTGCGACAGCTGATAGTAACCAAGACCGCGAGAATTTACATAAATGTTAATACCACGTGGCACCAAGATAATATTACACATTCAGAACAGTTTCCGTTAACATATTTTTTCATCTCTACAAAACACGAATCATGTAAATTAGTGTTAGATAAGTCGATTCTTGAATGAAATTTAGTTTTTTCTACGTAAGCAATTTTGTGAACTTATAACCACAAATACGGACTATATGCTGTAATTTTAATAGCAATTATTTATAAGTAAATATTTCTTAAGATTGTTTCACATGATTTGGTTCGTTATAAACGTTCATTATAAACGTATATATATTTAAACTTAAATTAAAACATATTTCAACTATTATTTGTGTCGTTCTAATGCAGTTTGTTTCCTTCTAATGTAATGTAATGAAGCTCACCAAACTCAAAACATACGTAATCATTTCTTGAGTAATTATAATGATGGAAAACTAATAACCATCGAACATTATTACTCGTATTATGTGTTTTATTTAATAACCATATCACTAATAAAACTATACAAACATTTAAATAGTTTGTTTAATGATGAGTTTAAACATTTATAGTTATTATTGAATGAGTTTTCGTCATGTGTAAAATTATTTATATTTTAAAGTTAAATCCAAGCACTAAAAGTTAACTATTTTCTTTACTTTTTGTTATAAAAAAGTAATAATTATTAACATTCATCTGTCAAAATTAAAATGATATTAATAGTAGGCCTAGTATTGCAATTACAATAGTAGTCTAAATTTTGTCTCAAAACCCCTTTATTAACAGGTTGAATAGATGAAGTAGTTTTACTATGGATTGCCTCTTTTATAAATATTGTATATGAGGAGGCAGTTAGGCCCCTGGTTAAAACAATGGAATACTGACTCGCTTGAAAATTTAGAGAATTTAATCCGAACCTGGGTAAAAGTTACATCATGAATTACGGGGCTTATATTGTATTTCATTAGACTTCATTAACCTCCTGGATTGCCTAAACCTAATCAGCTTTCGTCCAACAAATTCTGTTACAGACAAATTACTCTGATGGGACGATGCTATTCGGGCTTCTCGTTAAAAGTAGAATATACCTGTGTTAATTTTATTTAAATTACCCTGTATGTACGATTTTTCTTTATTTTTAATATTTTTAAAAAAATATCTCTATTGTCTTTTTGTATTTGATTTATAAAAACTGGATTTATATTAGCATAATAAATACCACACTTCACTGCAATTTCGTATTTGAGTCTACTCTGAAATAATTCACAATACAATAATTATTGTAAACGATTTTGGGAACAAACTTTGTTAAAAAAGACTAATATTCCAAAAATATTATTTAATCTATTCTTTAGATATGAATATATGTTTTTCAATTTAATTTATTATTAATAATAACACCAAGATAATTTATGAAACAACAAACAAAACACAAACTTATTAACATTAGAGTTCATCTTTGGTGATAACAACTCACTCCAACCTCGTCCAAGACTGTCTGACAAAAGGAGTATATTTTCTTGCTCTCTTTCGAGCTCATAAACTTGTTTCCTAGCCCTGAATTTCACATTCGACTTGCTAAAGCTTTTATGTAAGACAGTTATAATAAATTTATTAGGTAACACATTCTTTTTTATCTTATTTCTATAGGTTATTTTTAGTTTTGTCTAACTCCCTCCAACAGGTCGATGAAAGGATTTCTTGTTTCAATTTCAGGAAATGTTTTGTTACTTATATCTCTAGATTTGACCGATTTAGATGAAATCATAACGTTTTCTTCTGTTGACTTTAATTCATTAAACCTACCATGCTAAAATGTAGAAACAACATTAACTTTTAACACATTTGATATGCAATAATTATTCATCCAGTAAAACTTTATTTTCAGTAATTAATTCATTATTTTTCTTTTCTTCGGCCAAAGCATTTCATACCATGACAACGTACATTTCTTTTTTTTATTTAATTGTTTAATTCAAAGTTATTTTTCTATTTAACAGTTTCTAAAAAACATTTTTAAAATTTACCATGATATACCAAAGATCCATTTAGGATATTCAAACATTGAGAAACCAGAGAAATTATTTCTGTAATAGCTCTTTCTCCATTAGAAACTATAACATTTTTTAAAGTTTCGTAAAAGTCTAGTGCCAACGGTTTAACAGTTTCGTCAAAACCTTCTATCATTGTCAAAACATCCTTATATATATATCCTTGGCTACTTCAAATTCTAGAGCCGTACGTCAAATAAAAAATATGACCCGTCTATACAGGCGTCTGTCTGGTCATTTACACAATTTCTAGTTAAATAGTTTTTACATAATATTCTGTTTAAATCTTAACTTAAAATTTGTAATACTATTTTCAGTGTCTAATCACAAGCATATTTAGAAATTTATTAATTTCAATGTCTTAAAAAGTGAAAAAAATTGAAATAATATGTAAACTTGTGAAATTCAAACAAGTAGTAAGGTGATAGTGTTCAGCATTTATTTACCAGTTGACGGTCTATATAGATGATATTCAACGGACTGTTTACGTAGGATTAAACAAACTCCATTCAAATTTCCTATACTACCCTACACTATCCCTATTTGAACGATTCATACAAAGCAATTTTGTAATACATTAATGTAAAACACGCCCACAAACTTATTTTTTAGAGTAGTTAACACCCTAAACTGGTACTTGCCAGATTGACTGTTAAACACAACACAAGCAGATATAAAATACCTCCTACCTAAGTGAGAATATCCGCTATGATTTAAAAAATAATAGGATAAAACAAAATACACGGTTAAATTATCAGCCATTCCTAACGTTCTTGCTCAATGTCTAATAGATATAAATACGAGTAGGCTAACATAATTTATCTTACACTGTAATTAATAAACTAGGCATGTGCACCGAAGTAAATTTATACTGCACGAAGTTATAATCGAGTTAATATAGGTAGGTGATTATTAAATTATAAGTGATGAGCTTCAAACTATTAATGAAAATATCCAAACATGTCTAAAAGTATTTTACGTCGTATAGTAATACAATTTTCAGCTAGTTTGTATGTGCGGCATTTTGTATTTAAAATTGTATGTTTTGAATTTTGTGAAAGAAAACCTTCCGTGTAATCTGTAATTGTAAAGGCGAAAAAATGATAATTTATAATACAAACATAATTAATTGTATTGGGAAATAAATCCATTTGTTTGTTAGTCAAATATAACACTACACAAGCATATTTTCAAAATTTTTAGTTATAATCTCATTGTTGTTCATTTTATTAAAAGAGCTATTTCCAGGAGTAGTATTAGCATTAAATATAGACACTATGATGGGAGAGTTACTATAATACAGCAAGGAAACGACACATTCCATACGACTTAATATCTCATGCCTGAGCTCTGAAATAAAATATTTTAAATAACACGTAAGCGGGATTTAAAACCTAAAAGGTACATGATTTGGTAAGTGAATAGTTTTATTTCCTTTCTCCTTCTTAAGTTCAAAGTGTTTTGAGTGGCAAACATGTTTTATAACTCAACTTGATTTATACCTTTGAGAATACTAAAAGCACTCATGTAAAGTTTAGTAACACATCAAAGTAAAATGAAACTGTAGTGGCATACTAAGGGTTCCGTTGTTGTACTAGTTGTGTACATGCATTACCTGTTGAGCAGTTAATTACGTCTTTATCCTTGAACGTTATTGACACATACTTTGTTTTATTTGTAAAGTTTTTGTATTACAGTATACCAATCATGTTTCGGTCCGTTATCTAAAGTATATTATTAATTTAAAAACTTATTGTATGCAAATTAGTATTAAGTTTAAAAGTTCATATGCAAACTGAATTTATTAAGTTTAAGAATACAATTACAATTTATTTAATCCTTAATTTTACAATAAGAACAATTATTTGCCAGATAATCTCAAACAGAAACTAAATAATTAATTACTGATTTTTCAAGAAATATAAACAAATTCGATTAGCGTTTAAACCAATAATACGTTGTGAATTTTGTTGTTCTATTTATTTTAAAACGAGAGCAATGAAAAACATCTCTTTTGATTGTTTCTGAGATTCTCTGTTAACCACTTTGCTTCGCTTCCAATTGTAAACTCTATAGTAAGCAATTTTATCAAGGCCATTATTTTTTGTTATATTTCCGTATTGTTTAAGTTTTACAAGTTCGCCATTTTTACCAGCCAACTATAGTGATTCAAAGTAAAAATATATTTTATATTTTTTGTTTGTAATTTAATTTACATTGTACATATTTAAAGTAGCCAAAACAAATACGTTGTTCTATACCCCTCTTGAAATAGATTAAATTGTCAAATAGTCACAATATAAAATGCGTGTTATGATAGGAAGCAAAATGATTTAGATTTTTAAAAGCCACATACATATGGACAGGGAAATAAAATATTAAATGAATTATTGACAAAATTATGAGAAAAGAAGATGAATTCATGGACAGAGCGGATAAGAAGATGTGAGGGGTATGATATATACAATAAACTTGATTGTAATCTTGGGGGTGCAGCGTATTTTAACAAAAAGTACACGCGAGAATTTATTATATTCATAGCAAGAAGTGCCATGCTACCTTTAAACCAGGCAGGAATGGAATTGAAACAATGTGCTATTTATGTAATTCCTGAGAAGATTAAACCATGATACATTTTATAGGAGAATGTTTAATATAAGAAGACATTCGAAAAAATATTTTAAATGTAAAGCCCTAACGGGGAAAGATTGATAAGGATATTAATGGGAAAACTGGTTTAGATTAGTGAAACTCTTGAGAAGTGCACTCAAGTATAGGAAGGCATTTATTTCGAAGATTAGTTATTGAAACTTCTTTTTCATTCATTGTAAAAATTCATGCCTGACAGACGACCTACGGGCCATGCTGTAAGCAATGAATACTTAAACATATAAGTATTCATTGCTGTAAGTGTGCAATTTATTGTGGTATGAGTTATATTTTGGTTAGTTATGTTGTATTTCTTTTGATTGTTTGTTTTGCCTTGTATCTACTGCAATAAACACACATTTATTATTTTTACTATTATAAAAACCGTGTTCCTACTGTCAAACTAATTCATCAAGAAACATTGTAGGCCTAGATTATCTTTGCATTATGTTAAAGTCGCCTAACAAGGAAGGAATATATTATATTACTCCCATACTAAGGAAAACTTTGGTACGAAAGATGGTATGGATATTTGCACTCGTTCATTTCCTCATGTATGATTTATGTTTACTTGTTTCTCCAATTTTGATGACAGGATTGTAATAATCTACCATGCCTGCATTTGACATTATTTAAATAAATACATATTTACATATAGAAATACTTCAATGATTTAAGATAAATTGAGGGGTGACTGAAACTTAATGTAAAACTTCACTTATCGGAGTTTCACTGTTTCAGTATTGATCGTAGAGAAATCAGTAGTGCGATATAAATAATGTAACTAATGTATTTACAGACATCGCATCGGTTACATGCCAGTTATGAAGAACTGAATAATATTGATATCATTTCATTATGTACAATTCACACTAGTATTTGCTCATATTAAATGCAATAAAGTTTAGACTGTGGGGTCAGATACGAACAACAATAAAATCATTGAAAGATTATTTGAGAAAAACTATAAATAAATACAATATTATGTATGTATACTAAGTATCTATATATAAAAGCCAAATACCACTCACAGACTCATCACGATTTCTCAAAAACTACTGAACGGATTGGAACGAAATTTGGTATGTAGCTTCCTCTAGGGCCATATGTGCTCATTAAGAAAGGTTTTTAAAAAATTCGAAATTTTAAGAGGGGGTTTTGGGGGGATTTTTGAAATGAAATTTGGTATGTAGCTTCCTCTAGGGCCATAGGTGCTCGTTAAGAAATGGTTTTAAAAAATTAGAAATTTTAGGGGGGTTTGAGGGTGTTAAAGTTACTAAATTACGATTTGTCCAAAACTACGGAACGGATTGGAATGACATTTTGTATGTAGCTTCCTCTAGGTGCTCACTAAGAAAGGTTTTTAAAAAATTCGAAATTTTAGGGCTGTCAGAGTTACAAAAACCACAAAATGTATTGGAATTAAATTTAGTATGTAGCTTCCTCTAGGGCCTTAGGTGCTCGCTAAGAAAGGTTTTGAAAAAATTCTAAATTTTATGAGTATTTGGGGGGTAAGTTACAAAAAATTCCCATAAGAAATACATAGGCTAGTATAATATATGTATTTACATTTTTTTTTTTTTTTTTAATATACATTTAACTTTGAATTGTCTATCCTTGCAAAGCCGAATCGGGCCAGCTAGTATATTTATATAAGTTTTAAACCACTAAAGAGGAGAAATTTGGAGCATTGTTTGGTAAGTCTGCTGCAGTTGGAACCTTAATGACAGTTGTGCAAGTTAGAGTCTAGTAACTGTTGTTAGTGCTAGACTGCTCCTCTGACTTAATTAAATCAACAAGCATAAAGTAGATAAAGTAAAATATTTAATAAATACACAACACCCTTCACAAAATCTGTGTTGATCTGTATATGGCATAAAATATTAAATTTAATCTTAATTTTAACTTTTGAAGTTATTAATTTAACCTTATTTTATTTTACTAATACAGAAACAGTAAAATATTAAATTCATGAAGTACAAAACATATTAAAATCAAGTTCCTAATTTTCACAATATTAATCATAGGCTATGCTTACATATTTAGTGACTACGAAGTTATTTAAAAAGGATGTTGAGCTACGTATAACTTGTTTTTATTGTAATAAGTTTGTAGGTTTGAATAGGCACAAATTTATAATAATCATATTTTCAATAAAACTTATATTTCGAGCAATTTGTAATACTAATTGCTGTTTTAATAAACAAGGACTTTAAGGAATATAGTTTCGTTAGATATGTTTTAACTTTTTATCTCAATGACTGTATGTTTGTGTCCCAAAGAAGAATGCGGGTTATGATTAATTATGCAGAACAAGTTACTGTTATCCGACCACGTTGGATCAAAAGTCCACACACAAAATTCAGAAGCAACAAGAATTTCGCAAAAGTAACTATTGAACAGATAATGATAACGACTTATTTGTAAAATGTTTAAATTGCTTCAGTTTGAATTCGGTTTAAAGCTATAGTAGAAAGCAATGAAGCATAACTGGCGGCTCTAATATGTTTTTCTAAAATGCTGTTTTACGAGTTATTTGAAATGCTCGAAGATGAAATATACGAAATATTTTTTTTTCTTATTTATTTAGTTAAGTATACGCGTTTGACTATATTTTGTGTTCGTCTTATATGAATTGATTTAATTATCTACACTAATATTATAAAGAGGTAAAATTTGTTTTTTTTATGTAGAAGATAATCTCTGGAACTACTGAACCGATTGAAATAATAGTTTTATTAATAAAAATCTACACTATCCCTGAGTAACATAGGCTATAATTCATTTTGATAAACATTTTTTTTATTTCAATATTTATAAATTTAGTCGGAAAAAAGTCTTAGGTTAAGTCTAGACTGATGAACCAACGCATGAATTTACATTTATTACCATAGCAACTAATTTAATAAAATAACAGATAAAACAGCTGTTTGCTCCAATATTTCCATTAACAGCTGATTTCAAACTATCAAGCAATTATTTGTATTTCTAACTTTTAGGTTAGGTTTTCATTAAAGTGTAGACCTGAGCCTTGCAGATTCTTTTAACCTTTATTATAACTGCTGTTATCAAATATACGAAAAAATTTGATATGAACATTTAACATTATTTACCTTCTTTGGGGTTATTATTAATCATACACCTTTATTATAAAGAAAACATAACATGATTATGTGCAGAAGGTTCCAAAGGGGTTGGCGAGCTGAGCACGCAGGGGTTTCCCCTAGTATAATATAATGTATTGAAAGAAGAATGATTTTCTGATATATTGAAGTAATATTATGATTGAAACAGCTTTTATACATTACAATATACACTTTTGTTAGGTTAACCCTTGTTTTAAATATTGAATAAATGATTGTAAGTAAATTGTTTTCAGAAGTAAACTAATATTTTCTTTCTTTACAGTAGAGACTAGTTTATAATAGAATTAAATGTATAAAAAAAAATTTATTTAAATCAGTCCACCGAAGGTGTTATGAATTTTCAACCAACCAAACTGTTTACAAGACAAACTATATTTCTTAAACATTGATTTTCTCCGAATTAAGTCGTTTGTTCCAAATATGATAAATAAACATCACATTTTTCCAAAGAAGCCATTTCTTTCAGTAAATATTATCAGGATTAACTATCATGAGTAAAAATCTGTCTATAATTAACACCAACAGAGGTTTATGTTACTTTATCTAAGTTATGGTTGATGTATTTAATAGTTTGTAAAGTAATAAAGTGATAATGGTAAAAGTAAGAAACTATGGAAATGGTAAAAAAAGAATTATTACACCACCAGGCAAAAATATTTAAATTCGTGTTCAAATTTATGTATCGTTAGGCCTATATTACTTAATTTTTATGTTTTGTCAAGTTATACGAAGCCATATTGCAAAGAATAATAATAAACACAAAAAATTCAATCCAGTAGGAATCATGACATCATATCTCTCTAAAAGCAACTAATTTCTGTAAAGGATAAAATAATGCAATTTAAAATCACAAAAGGATTTCTTACTAGGTCACCGTATTCTTTGACTATGTTCTTATAATAACGCAATAAAGTACTAATCATAAGAAATGTGTTTTTTTCAAAAATAATATTTCCTTTGACCAACGTTTCTCATTTCTTTACAATTAAATTTGTATTTGTTGTTTTGCTGTTAACAAAGTTAGAATACATTATTTCTATAAATAACATGTATATGCTTTTTGTTTATTTATTTTGAAATTTATTTATTAAATAACTACCATTCAATGACTATTATATTAAACGTAAACGTATATTATACGTGTAAGTGAACTAATTATTGTGTGTAATATCATTTAATACAAATGTAAAGCTATAATATTTTGCATAATATCATTCTAACAACAAATTTAATAGTTTAATCTTTAACTCACAGACTGGTAACTGTTAGCAAAATCAATGACCATATGGCTCGTGCGGCACTTTTTCGTGGATATTCGAATGAAATCTCTCGAGCCGTACCGTACCGTAGACCGGGGCATATTTACCCATGTGGCGTTTACGTTAAGGCTATATGGGTTAATTAATTTAGTCAGGACACGCACCGATGAAATGGACACTGTGCTTCCTCATTTTGTAAGTTGTGTTAAAATAGTTTGCTTGGTAATACCTCTGAAATGGACATTGTGATTCCTCATTTCGTAAGTTGTTATAAAATAATTTATTTGGTAATACCTCTGAAATGGACATTTAGCTTCCTCATTTTGTAAGTTGTGTTAAAATAGTTTAGTTTAAGGCTCCGTCGTATCTCCGCAAATATTTAAGGCTCCACCACATCTCCACAAATATTTAAGACACAGTCGCATCCTCGCATTTATTTAAGGCTCCGTTGCTTCTCCGAAATTATTGAAAGCTATATTCAATTATTTAAGGCTCTATCACAACATTAATACATTGATAAACAAAAATACTTCTTAATAACCTGAAAATAAAGTTAACAGTATGAAGCTAAAACGTTTTCACTTCTGGTAGCAGTCCCACGACTCCCTGTTATTTTTGCTTATGTATAAGCATTGTATAAAGTCACCCGTGTAACGGATCACCAGTGTAGTTTGTATAACAAGGAAACTAATCATTTTATGCACTAAACCCCACTATTCCGCACCGAAATAATGGAAGGTAAATATTTTGTTAATATACATAGGTCAAACGGGTAGATCCATTAAAACAAGAATAAAGGAACTGCACTTCTTTGGTTGGAAGCAGGGTAAAACAGATTTAAATTTTACTAACTACTTATTAGAAACATTCCATTTGATTCCCATTGATAATTTCAAAGTCTTACATATTGAACAAATAGTATAAAATAAAATAGTTTGGTAATTTTAGAAGTAATCAGATCTCAAATGCCATACTTCTAACCTAAATGCACAGTACATAACTTATCTTCTTTGTTGAAACCCATGGTATTTTCACAACCTGTCAGTACATTGTCTTTCTGAGGTAACCCACGGTCAGCCATTAACCCTTTCTTTTCCACCTAACCCTCATAACCTAGATGTTAGTTTTAAGTTGTTTCTGAATATTTCAGTTTTTAGTTGTCTGATGATGCTTAACGGTGAAGCAGCTATAACAATGTATTGTACTTTTTTAAGTTTTAATTTTTACTATACAAATTATATCTGCTAGGATCCATGAAATAAGTTTTAGTACAATTTTCTGCCAATCCTAACGTAACAGATTGTTACAGAATGTTACGTTAGGATTGGCAGAAAATTGTACTAAAACTTATTTTAATTTTTACCTTGTACTGGAGTAGTTAAAAAATATCAAATTCGAGATTTGTATGAGTTTGGTATTACAAAAGTAAACGTTAAACAAAAAAAGATTTAGCTTTAATGGTCCTGCTCAAGATATTAATACTAAACGTACAACATTTTGGTTCATTAATTTGTATTTACATTTTGTTGAACTAGTTCATTCTCAGAACTCAAATGTTTACCAAACTTTGTTATTGATACACTTTTTTACAAAACGTCCAGCTTTAGTTGTCCGAAATTACAAAATGTTAATTTCGGGGAATTAAAAAGCCCACATATAAAATTGTTATAAATATGACAAAGTAGTTCAAATAGGGTATTAAATTAAATTTTTTAATTAAAACAGGTTTTTTTCTTTAATAGCGTCCAAAACATATTTTTTTAGAAGCACATAAATAAAAAATACTTTAGTTATAATGCTGAAAATGTAATTATAGTTATTGAATAATTATTTTCGTAGAGGTTTAAACAAATAATGATGTTGCTATTGTGTTACTTTTTCATGTTCCTACGTGTTTTTTCTTGCTTCTAAGTTTTTGTGTACGATTTCACAGTATTTTTACCAACAGGTAAATGGTTTTAAAGTATGGCATGAATTTAACCAAAGTCTGCGGTAACAGTGTGCCTGTTAATTCTTACATTCTGCTTTTCTTTTCATGTGTCACAACCTCGTAAATTCTTAATTTGTCTATTTTTCATGATATATTTGAATAAAGCAATTCACCCAATACCTAAAATTAACTAAAATACGTGACATAAATTATTGTAAAAACTGGTGTAATAGACATGCAAGAGCCATCTATGTTTGGAGAACGTACTTTTGAAAAAAAAAATTTTGGGTAGGCCTACAGGTTCACGTAGATTTTGAATTTAACCTCATTTATCCCCATACGCTTAACATTAAACAAATTCATTATATCCCCGTATAAAAAGGGTTTCACTGATAAAAAAATGTTTTATTCCTAGACGAAAGATTTTTGTAATATTTAGAAGATACATAATAATTTTTAACGGGATTGATTTTACTTTTAGTAAGACAACACTATTGAACTGTTAGTTTTGCGACGTTATTGTTGTGACCCGTCGCAATAAAGGTATGGTCGTACCAAAAATTGTTTCAAACATTTGTAGGCAATATTTAGAATGATAGCAAACACTTAAAACAAATTATATATAATCCACTAAAGTTATGAATTTGTTTGCCTTTAAAACCCTTTGTACAATAATGGTTATCAAAATTATCTAAAACGTTTACAAACATTTTTAATGAATTTGATTCTGTGCCTAATAAAGTGTTTGTGCATTCTTATATGTTAAACCAATATTCTTGCATAAGAGTTACAGTAATAAAAAGGGTCTAATCAAATTTGTTTTGCAACATATACAACATTAACAACAATTATTTAGAATTATAACGATATTCTGTATACGAAGGAAGTAATGGAGTAAAAGAATTACTAATTTTGGTCACGCCTTATACTAAGAATAAATTGATTCCATATTTGCCATTCTAACTACTGATTTAAAATTGGTTTTTAACATATCTTGTAAAGAGTAGTTCACTTTTTCTTTCTTGTAGCTACAGATGTTTCGAATAAACATGAGGCATCTTCAGGCGTAGCACACTTATAATAAAAACGTGTGCATGTTTAGGTCCGTGTAGTGAATGTGTTATATTATAAGTGTGCTACGCCTGAAGATCCCTCATGTTGAGGCGAAACAACTGTAGATACAAGAAAAAAAAGTAAACTACTTTTGACAAGGTGTGTTAAAAATTAATTTTGAGAATAAACATTTAATGTGAAGTGTTGGAAATTTTTAGAAGATTTGCCAGACCTGAATGAATTTGATCTGTGACTACTAAGAGAATTATTATTCGTATAGTTCTTCAACCTATACTTTGACCCATTGAACTAATGGTTGGTGTAAAAATGAATTCAATTAGTTGATAAAAAAGTATGTTTGTAGTTATGTAATTCTAAATTAATAAGAGTTGTGTAACCAACTAAACAAAGCTTATATAACCAAGGTTGAAGAAAATTTGTTGTGTTTATTGAATATACTTATTCATTGAATGCTATCAAAGTCAAGTGATGGATGCGTCGACTGTTACAGTCTTATGTTAATAATTTATTTGCTCAATTAAATGTCATTTCATTTCAGTAACTGATATCGTGGACTTATAAACAATAATTGTAGTAACAATTGGAAATACGCAATTTAAATAAAACCAGAACATATAGACTGTTTTAAAGGCAATAAATTTTCTAGTTATTAACACATTTATTACTAATAGTGGACTTGAAGGGTGAACTTACTGTAAATTCCAATCTTTCATTTGCAGAGCGTAAACATTTTATAAACCAATTAACCTAGTTTACATCCCTTTAGCAAAGTGAAGGTAATAGCAAGCTTATTCAGTGAGATAAACAGCATCTATGTTTAAACATACTGTGCTCTAAAACTGATCTTAATTCTATGTTCTACTTAAATCGGGTTTGCTGTTTAAATTAAAATACATATATTTAATTTTCCGGTACTACAAATTTAAAAAAAAAAATTGGTGTAGTAAAATAATATTTAGAGATACAATTTATATAAAATATCATATTTATATCAATTTTAGAAATTTATATGTTTCTAAAAGAAATATATGTTTAGTCCTTACATTCTGCCGATTCATGGAAAAACTATAGTTAATTACATTTAAATTAGTAGTCATCGCGCCCCTTGGGTCCTAACATGGGCTCTTATGGGACTACGTTTTAGCCAATCAGAGAGCCGCATTTGGTCACGTGACCCTGGGTGTGGGGGTGGAGGTGGGTGTGGGGGTGGGGGTGAGTGCTGTCGGACATCTCCTATATGTACAGGGTGTTCCAAAACGACTGGGTAAACGGAAAATTTTTTTGTGCATTGTATCCTCGATGTTAACGACGTTGTTACTTTTATAATCTGTCGTCACCTAGTTCGCCATCTTAT
>JAGFPH010004379.1:1211-16745 GCA_018207615.1 Philaenus spumarius | reverse complement strand
TCTACTATTTTCCTTCTGTTGTAAAAAGATACTATTCTTTCCAAAAAACGGGACATGTGCATTATATTACAGAAATGTCTTATAATACAAGCAATATATTGCATTGTTTTAGGCACTTTGTTAGTCAAATCATCGATTAAAAAATGTCTAACTATTTTTAAATGTTCTTCAAATACTTTAATTTTGTAATTAATTCAGTAAGTTGATAATTGATAATTTATAGCACGGTACAACGTTATATCTTTTTACTCCGAACAAGTACACAAATTTTATCATTCAAAGAAAAACAAAATAAATGTTATGTTAATGAAGAAAGTATTTACCATTAAACATCTAATTAATTACACAGTTTTGAATTAATTTTAAATCTTTACTTACTGATTCACTATATTATTAGCCTACATTAGAACTATTTTTTTACGGGTCTTACTTATGTAGCAATAGTGACTGTTTTTTTCACCACAGTTCACATTGTCTGAATGAACACACAAACCACGCATTAGTACATTTAGTATTTGTTGTGTGAGTTAGTAAGTGGTAAGTATAGTTTAGCCTGGTGAGATTAACTGTGTGGGCAAAAGACTGTTATACCACTGCTAGGAGTTATAAACTTGCTTTTATGAGGTAAAGGTACAATTAACCTATTTTTTTCAACCAAATAAATAACGTATTTCATTGTATATTAAACATTTGTGTGTAACACTGACATAAAAAATTAGGAGATAGTTACAAATTAAAACTGGAATGAAAGAGTTGATTAAAAAGAATATATTTGGCATGTAAATTAACGGAAGAAAAAAGTGCTAACAACAATTAGTATGCATTATCTTGTAGTTTACAGAACAGGTAAAAAAAATAATTATAAGCCAAAATGTAGATAAATGCCTAATAATGCAGATTAGTTTGTCTATTAAACTGTCATGTGATAGGAATGTATGCTTCTAGAAAATGTATTCTTCTATCTGCCTTGATAAACCGACTGTGCCTTTAATGAATAAGAAAATTTAATTAAATATATTTTTTTACATATACTTTACAACGGTCCCCCGTCCTATCGATTCGTGTGATATTTAAATGTTTGATAAACACAAAGAAATAATGCAAATTAATACGTAACTCTTCAGAATTCACCTAAAACATAATATTTCCTAACTTTAAATTTTGAAACAAGTCGTATACATTTTATATGCAAGTAAATTTTATATTATATTTTCTCACAGAAATATCACTTACTTTAACTGCCGGCCGAATTTTGAAATTGTATAAAATTTTATGTCAACAATTTATACTTTAGAATTTGAGTGTAAATTAATAGTTATTTTAAATACATAAATTCATACTAAGTTGCTGCCAGGTTAATATTAGTTCCTGTATTAGTGTTTCGTGAGTTTCATGAATCGGAAACAAATATTGTTATTTTACACAGCTATTGTTTATATCATAAAACAAACAAACTACCTTTGACGAATAGTTTAATCTGTACATAAGTTACTGCAGTTCTACTGTATTTATATAACAATAATATCTACGATGCATCAATGTCGCACTGCTCTATAAAAGCAGTGTTGAACACGTAAATAAATTATGTAGTTTCTGGATTACCATATTATACTATAAATTATTTATATAAAATAAAGAAATGAGGTGATTGTATGAGGATAGATATCACTTATTTTAGATTAAGTGATATTCTTTTTTACCTTAAGAATGATAACACAACATGAACTAATAATTCTGTCGTGTTAGTTGCAAACTAATAAGTAAATAACATCTATTTTACCTTTTTATCTATAACTGATTCAGAGTGTTTGTTCTTTCGACGCAATTATTACATTTAAATGCTGCACTCAAATGAATTTGAAAAAAACATTGGATATTTCACAAAAAATATTTTATATTTTTTACTTGTTTTTTATATGTTGCATCGATGAAAGTTGGTTGGTATACACACACTTTTTCACTTATCTGATTCTAATTGATGCAGAATGTAACGTAAGATGACGGAAATGACTATACGCGATGGTGAACTAGCCCAGGAACTTAGACTTTTTAATTATTATAAAAAGTTGTTAGTAAAATCTAATTTTAGTTAGAATACTGAACAAGCAGCACTATTAAACGATACACAAATAAAAAATAAGTACTAGCTTTTTATTATTAAAATTTTAGGGTGGTTGGTCACTGCCGTGGACATGGAAGATATTGCCTACTATTAATAATTAATTTAACTGTACAATCTAAAGAAGTTATATATAGTTAGAACATAATCAATATGTATGCAATACTGAACACCGGTTTTAAAATTTTGAATTTATAAACAAAAACACATATTATATTGTTTCAACTTCAGAGTATTAATAGTATATTGATAGGTGGTAGGTATTAATTAATTATAGGTGGTAGGTAGTACATTAATTAAGTTGTAGGTTACCTAACTTTGTTATTCAGTATTTGAAACTAACGAAATCAGTTTGTTTCACAAAATATTCTACTTACGACATCGTTTTAGAAGTGTTAACAAGAAGCTATAGTATGCTAATAATTGTGCTTAGTAATGTTTGCAGTAGCGAACACAAAATTTTTTATTATTTAAAAAATGTGTTTAAAGTAAATAGTAATTACATTCATTTTAATATTTTTATTGTTATTTTTATTTGTTAAAACTTTTACTTAAATGTGTTCTTGCCTTTTTAACAAAAAATGTATATACTTTTTAGCCAAATTCTTATAATTGCTATTACTTAAGTAGGTTAACTATCTGTTTTGTGTTACAGAGATTATGCTTAATTTTTTTAATCCTAAAGTTTTATAACCTCGGTGACAAATACTTTATTTTGATATTTTAAATAATTCATAACTTATTAAACGTACTGTTTATCCAGTTTTATGCAAATATAATTTCAGATCTGAATATTTAATTGGCCATTAAAAAATGTGTTTAATAGTCTGTAAATGTCTAAAGAATATTCATGAGGGTCTCTCATTGACAATGTTGTAATGCCATATTCCTAATGCAAACGATTTCCACCTTCGTTTATGCAAATTCATGTTATAAGTTTTACATGAGCACGACTGTCTTTTTTCGAGGTAGGTTTGATGGAAGACTGCCTAAAAAATCTGTATACGGCAATATAAATATATGGGTTGAATGTCAGCTAAGTATACTTAGTATATTATCATTAATTAGAAAGCCTGAACAAAAGGCTTATTTGATTGCTATAAATAAGTAATTGTTTCGTTTCGTAACCTAGTAGTATATAATATAATAGAAGAGAGCCTAAAAGAAAATTACCTAAATTGTTTGCGACAGTTATAACTAAAACTGTTTTATTTGCCTCTATGTAGCTACATCTCAATCGGTATTCATCTTCTGCTATTATTACTCATCATTAATATGGTTTATTTATTGTTTTAGCATTAATATTAAATTAAAGGTAATATTTGCCTAAAGAAGTGAATTGACTTCCCCAATTTTGGAATTACTACCCAAACATGCATTTCTTGGATGTTTTGATATAATATAAACATTCCTATACCATTTAAAATATATGTGACCTTATATCTAGTTTCATTGTTATATAGTCTGTGTTATTTATAGAAATTATGAATATTAGTTTCGTAAACGGGGCCATCGGCATGAAGAAAACTCTTTATCAAATGTAACTTTTATGCTTTCATATGTATTTTTGAAGATAATACGTTTTATAGATTTGTATATGTTATTTTGAAGACAATTGAATTAATTACTACTAAGACTTAAGTTATTAAACTAGATATTTACTTATTAGCTCAATGTTTTGAAATTGTATTATTAAAAAGTACAGCATACATTTAATATAAACTGTGTACTAACAAGAACTATTTATATGGCTCATAGATATGGAAATTCCCCTTAAACGCAAGTAAATTGAATCTGGAAAATAATGTAAAACAACTATTACAGTTCATTAAAAGAGTTTTAGATAACTTAAAATATCAATTGCAAACTATACACTTAAAAAATTTATATTTCTTCAATAGCTAGTAGGCCTACTGTATTTTCGGTTTCAATTTTCATGGTAATGTTCTATCATCAGGTGAATAAATAATGAATTAATCAGTTGGAATGAACAAAAATGATTACAATAACATAAAATATACATATTCTTAAACATTCAGTGGTAATTAAAAGTAGACTCAAGAAAAAAAACATTTAATTGGCAGTTTGACAAATTTTAGCAATAATTTGAGCATATTATTATGAGTGTGACCAACTAGATAATAAATGTGTCTCATTGATTTATAAACATTATTTTCGTTATAGTTATCAATTAATTATATTAATAAATTTAGTACAAGTTAAACATAGGAACATAATTACATGAATTGCGCTTCTAAAAATAAATACACTTATTATTTCAAATAATCTAATGTTAGAGTATTATGCTTCGTGTTTACAGTTATAGCTTCACCAAAGTAGTTACTCTAATAGGACAAGAAGATAAAGAAACAGAACAAGCATGTAATTCAGGCGGTTAATCTTCAGCAGCACAGCCACTAACAATAACGAGTTTTTCTATTAGAAATTACTGAAAGAGCTCTTAGGACGTTACTAACGTTGTTGAAATGAGTTTCTTGACTGTACTGTAACACCCCCAATCTGTTTAATAGTTGTAACATACGATATAAATTTAATTAGATTAATGATATGGGTGTGTCACCATTTTTTACCGACTTGACATCGATTTCGATACACAAATTTGAGTTAATACACTTCTGCAAATAATATACCGAGCTTTGTAAAGGTCTGATACATTTGCATTTCAAGAGTCGTATAAATCTGGGTCGTATTGCTTACAAATGTCGTGTAATACATCATTAATTGCTTATCGTTATCTAAATTTAAAGCATAATATACAAATATATATATTGTAGTTGCCAAAAAGTTTGGGTTGGCTTTATTTAAATGGAAACGTATAATTAATATAATCAATGTCATGAAGGATATTATTTCACCACATTGGTTCAACATTATGAGTGCCCATTAGGTTTGTGAGTATTCTGCCCCATGTGCACTGAATTACCTTATTGTGAATTTTATTATAGTTACAACATTTTGGTTATTGTGGGTTTATAAAATAATATTGGTAGTGAGGGTTTGATATTCGAAATTACCAAACAACTGCGATTGATGTAGAATAACATAATTTACATAAGAATATTTGTGCTCTAATAACAATTTAAAATTAACAAATTTTGTAATAGTAACAATTTAAATAAACGGTACCAGGAACTGGCACATACTTTCTCACAAATACATTTAAATTACTAAACAGATTCACTGTGACTTGTAGGGTGGTGTAGGAAAGTTTTTTTATTAAAGTTGGAGATTAACTAATAAATATTATTATTATTATCTAGAGAGAAAACTATTCGATCGATTTCGAAAAAATTTGCACTAAACACGTCAATTAGGTCTTCATAGATGCACGTAAAATGGTTTTGAAATTTTTTTAAAACAACCCCCTTTATGGCCAAAAAACCCCCAAAAATCAGTTATTATTATTAGCTAAACGAGAATTTTTAGAAAGATGCGGGTTTTTTCATATGGTAGGGCACATTAAAGGCTACAAATAAGCCAAATTTTATCAAAATCGTTAGATCCGTTTTTTTATAAAAAAATAATAACTGATTTTTTGGGGGTTTTTTGGCCAAAAAGGGGGTTGTTTTTCAAAATTGTTCAAAACCCTTTTTCGTGCATCTATACAGGCGTACTGGACATGTCTGGTGCAAATTTGGTTGAAATCGATCAAATAGTTTTCTCTCTAGCTTTGTACACTTTTATTAAAGTAGGCGATTAACTAATAAATATTATTATTATTAGATAGAGAGAAAACTATTCGATCGATTTCGAACAAATTTGCACCAAACACAACAATTAGGTCTTTATAGATGCACGTAAAAAAGTTTTGAAAATTTTTGAAAAACAACCCCCTTTATGGCTAAAAAACCCCCAAAAATCAGTTATTATTATTATTATTAGCTACACGAGAATTTTTAGAAAGATGCGGGTCTTTTTATATGGTAGGGCACATTAAAGTCTACAAATAAGTTAAATTTTATCAAAATCGTTAGAGCCGTTTTTTTATAAAAAAATAATAACTGATTTTTTGGGGGTTTTTGCCCAAAAAGGGGGTTGTTTTTCAAAATTGTTCAAAACCCTTTTTCGTGCATCTATACAGGCGTACTGGACATGTCTGGTGCAAATTTGGTTGAAATCGATCAAATAGTTTTCTCTCTAGCTTTGTATACTTTTATTAAAGTAGGCGATTAACTAATAAATATTATTATTATTAGCTAGAGAGAAAACTATTCGATCGATTTCGAACAAATTTGCACCAAAAACGTCAATTAGGTCTTTATAGATGCAGGTAAAAAGGTTTTGAAAAATTTTGAAAAACAACCCCCTTTATGGCCAAAAAAAACCCCAAAATCAGTTATTATTATTATTATTAGCTAAACGAGAATTTTTAGAAAGATGCGGGTTTTTGTATATGGTAGGGCACATTAAAGGCTACAAATAAGCCAAATTTTATCAAAATCGTTAGAGCCGTTTTTTTATAAAAAAATAATAACTGATTTTTTTTGGGTTTTTTGGCCAAAAAGGGGGTTGTTTTTCAAAATTGTTCAAAACCCTTTTTCGTGCATCTATACAGGCGTACTGGACATGTCTGGTGCAAATTTGGTTGAAATCGATCGAATAGTTTTCTCTCTAGCTTTGTATACATACAGACATACAGACATACAGACATACAGACATACATACAGACATACATACAGACAGACATTTTGTAAAAACCACTTTTTTGGACTCAGGGGGTCCCAAAACGGATATTTCCACAAAAATCTCAACATCGATTTTTTTTGCGATCACTATACTTTCTCTATACTATAGTATAGTGAGAAAGTAAAAATTGATTTTAATCTAGGTAGTTAAACTTTCAAGGCAAAATCAACTCCTATAAAAGCGAGTGTACGTCCGTACGTAAGTACATACGTACGTGAGTAACTATATAATGTAACAGCTGATTTCACCCATCATATGTAATACAAGGGTAGATTACTTTAAGGTTATGTTTACAACTTCAATCAATAATACAATGCCTTGTGAAGATGACTTTTTTTAAATAGAGGTTAAAGGGACTTTATGAATACTCTGTATAAAGTATTTATTTTTATTTAATGAATTACAATAATTAGAATGAGGACAAAGTCATCAACTCCTATAAAAGAGAGTGTATGTCCGTACGTACGTGCGTACATACGTAAGTACGTGAGTAACATTATAACAGCTGATTTCACCCATCATCTGTAATACTTAAACACATCCTAGTACCGAGTTAAAAATCACCCTCAGGATAGTTAAGTAAGAATAAAAGTTTGTTGTTTTAAAATAATATTTTTATAAATGAAGTATTTCTGATGTGTATCTAACTAATCTGCATGTAATTTTTCACGGTGCTTACTAGTTTTTTAATAAATATAAAAGCACACTTACTTATTAATAAGTAATACAACAATTTCTTATTTCTGAACTAAATAAAGACAATAAAAATACAATTATAACTAGTCAACTCTTAATCTTGGCAACAAACTTACTTTAGTATAGTGATTTAACTTTATTGCTTCCTTTTGTATTGCTTAATTTTAATATAATATATTCACACAGAGGATAATGACTTTGAAAATTCGGTTTGGTGTTGTATTGTTTCAGTAGGTTTGAAGAGTAAATATCAATAATTTAAATAAGATATTTTTTAATTTTATTTTCACCATAATACAATCATTTGTATAATAGTTTTAATCAAATGTGCGCGGCAGTTTAATACAAAATAATGTTAAACGTGTTTTCCATATTAGTCCAGTAGATATGTACATTGTACCTGGAAAAATTCCGAAGTTTATGAAACTTTTACAGGTTGTTTGGGGGTGCTGTGGGACGACTCTGTCAAGTTTTCCAAATCTAGGACCCTGTGCTAATTTTGGGGGGGGCCGAAAATTTTCAAAATTTTCGGACTTTTGTCGGTTTTTCACTTATAACTTCTAAACTAAGCGGTTTTCGACCAAAACATTTATTTTTAAAGTTGTAGAGCAGTAAATTTTCTATAATTTGGTATCCTTAAACTTCTTCCTAAAGCTAATATTAAACGAGATACAGCCGATCAAAGTTAGAGATATTTTCTCAAAATGGCAAAAATTGGCCAAAACCTTCGTTTTTGGCCCTCTAACTATCAATTACCATTAGTTCTACAGTAATTATGGTAATCACTCATCAATATCGACATGTTGGAACACGCGAGGGCTTTTTTTGTGAAGTGTAGTTATTTCAATGTTATCGTGTTACCCTATTACTGCCAACTCATAATCTTAAACCTCAGTAAACATATATTAGGTTGTTGAAATCAATGACTAATTAAAGAATTAATTGAAGAATATAATTGATATAAAAATAATGGTAGTATGTCCAATAATGCAAGTATATACAATTTATGTGTAAAAACTTCATTAGGCTACCAACAATTTGAAGCGCTTGGGTTCTGCTGTCGGGGTCTATGAATCACTCAATTAACACTGGTGACTTTGTTACAAGATTGAATAATAATGAGGGGGGGGTTTAAAAATAAAAAATGTACTTCTTCAGGATGACGAGAATAATAATATCCTCCTTGTTTGGTAATTTACCATCCCCAAGCAGATGGCAACTTCTCGTAGATCCCTTGGCTTCCCATCCACGTCTGGACTTGTTGGTAAGTCCTGAATGAATGGTACTTAGCGGCATCTCTGATTGGTGGCAGTCTGGCAAGTTGGCAGCTCGGCTTTTCCACGACAGTGGTGAAAATGCGGTATCTCAGGTCATCGAGGTTGTCCAATGTTCCCGCCATACAGTTTCACCAAGAACTTCTCTCCAACGTCAGCAATTTGAGCTGGAGTTGCCTCGGGGTCCTTGAAAATATCAAACATCTCGGAGAGGCCGGGGTTCTTCTGATACGTCTTACAACGGGCAAAACCCGTGTAAATCCGGAAATTTTGAAATTTTATTGAAATATGTAAAATGCAAGATTTCTGGGCGACCATGTGGATGAACCCAATGTAGCGCGGCCTTGAACAAGTCACGGCGAGGTGGTTGTTATCGTACAGATGGAACTATTGAACCCGAGCTTGTTCGGGATTGTAAAATTAACTTAGAATAAAATCAAAGATTTTAGGGAACACCTGGATCCAGGACTATTACGTATTTGGGTTCTATGGCGGGAACACATTACGCTAATCACGGGTGTGTTGTACGTATGAGACTCAGGTCGTAATACTAAACGGTGATGACGTAACAATCAAGTAAAGTCTAGGGAAAATTTCAAATTTCCTCAAAAGCCTGGAAGGGAGGTATTTTTGTAATGAGCAAAATAAGGCCTATAAAAAGGTGGTATGACAAAAAGTCATAATTTCAATATTTAGCGAATCAGGGTAGAAACACTGACGCTAAAGTCAATTAAAGTTAAAGTTTAATAAAGTTTAATGAGTACATGTTATTAAGAAGGATTAGTTGCTTAGGAAAAGCAAAAGAAAATTCAAATAAAATAATTATTATAAATGGTAGGAGTTTTCACACCTGGCGGTTAAGTCAGTAGGGAAAATTGTATTTTTTAAACTATTAATCTAAAGTAATAAAGCAGGGAGGTAAATTGATTATTGTAAAAACCAGTATTTTAAATAAATTACTGGTATTTAACGTAAATGTAAAACTTGGAAAATCGTATACTTTTAAATGGCAAAAACTTCGTTAAAAAACCTATTATAGAAATCAGACTTCGGCTATTGTCACAACAACAATAGACCTTCAGGAAAATGAAAATTTAAAATAATGAAAATGGAAAATTTTTAAAAGAAAATGCATTGGGAAAACGCTGGGGAAGGCCTAGGAAGAGAAGGGAGCGTCCTACAACTTTCATTCAAGTCTCTAAAAAACAGGAAAAAATCACAGATTAAGAAAAGCTATTTCGCGGGAAAATCCCATAAAACCGCGAGGAGTTAGAAAGGAAAGTTGAAAATTCGCGCAGTAGAGTAGGAGAGGAAGGGTTAAAAACCACGTAAAGCGCTGAGCCAATCAGAGCGGAGAGGAGCTTTGGCGGCCGGAACAAGGATGTGGCATTCAAATAATTTAAGAAGTTTAAGCCTTAAAACTACGATAAACAAAATAAAAATAAAGGATTTAAATGTATTGCTAAACAAAGGATGATTTTACACACAGGAAGGTGTAAGAAAATCACTTTAATGTGAAAAAGTGAATTTTCGCGGAAAAATCGCGAAAGTGGAGATGGAAGGAGGCTTTATAAACCCTGGACGGGAATTTCAAAAGGATGATTGGGTGAACGACAGTACACGGAGTGTATGTCACTCTGTTTAGTGGATTTTTAAGAGTTAGTACGGAGTTTGCTATTATACGGGTGAAGTGATCAGCGGTTTGACAAGGCGATACAGGAAGACTACAGGAATATAAGCAGGAATACCATATACTGCTAAGGCTATATTATCAATGAAGTAGCTAAGAAACTTCAGGGACCTGGACTTCTGGAACGTTTTGGCGGACAACTGGACATGAGTATCTAACGTGGAAGAGTTAGCAGGACGATCCCCGGACACATAAAGGACTACTACAAACCACAGGCAACTATAACTCAACGGAAGAACATCTGACGCAGCTTCACGACAACAATAGAACAGCACGCTGTCATCATTGTACATCGCCAAAAGCGCAGAGAGCAACTTTACCCTACAGGTTCTTCTGCTGCTATAAACAACAATCAGCCCCGTGTTAGACGGCCATCTTAAACAACAAATTTGAGGTCTGTGTCAGCGAATTTACGTTTATTCCCCACAATTTGCCTGATTAAATTCAAATTTAATTTATTACAGATACTGGGTTAGTAGGATTGGAAATTGTTTTTCTTAGTGTGAAATGTTTTTATAATATCTAAAGTCGTATAGCATAAAAATCATTAAAGTAAATTCATAATTTAAATAAATTAAAAATAAGTAATTAATAAAAAGCTTGGAACAAAGCATATTAATTAAAAGCATAATTAAAAGTAATATTAAAATTTGTTCTACCTTATTAGATTAAGCAAGAGTTAAAGAAAATTGCTTTTGTTGCAAATTGTATAAATTGGAAAAGAGTTATCCAAAGGTATTATTTTTGAGTTGTGTTTTTTAAGATTAATAAATGGATGATTATTATTTTACAGTATAAAAAAGTTTCTAACGTTCACTTACCTATTGTTGAATATTCCGTTGTTATATTTCCTAGTGTTAGAAATATTATCAAGGTGTTACGTTATATAATTATCCAAGGCACAAATAAAATTATTTACAAGGTCAGTTCCACTGTATTCACTTCCTCGAGGAATACAGATAGTAAATTCTATTTTTGCTTGTGCTCAAAGCTGAGTTTTATTAAGATTACTGGAAGTGTAATTTGTAGTTTTTTAGTCAAAATATTCAGAGTAATATTAGACAAACAGTTAAATCACCCAGGCCCTTTAAAGAAAAAGGATAGCCTGTACTTCCAGTGGGTGATTTTAACTTATCCTACACAGTACACGTTCGCTGAGGTGTGTCGTATAGGTCGAAAAAGACTGACACCCTACAGGGCGATACAAAAGTGTACAGTTGTAAGATTATCGTTGCAAAGTGAGCTAGATTTCAAAAAACAGAATCACCTCACCGGCGATATATCTTAAGCGTTGTAGAGATTGGCGTACCCGCAGAAGGGCCGTTGATACTTTGCAAAAGCGTAAGCGTGTACCGTTGTAGAGATTGGCTCCCGAACGTGGGGCAGAACAGCGTATACGTGTACCGTTGTAGAGATTGGCGCCCAGACCGTGGAACCGATTGTTTGAAAATTGGTACCCATTTTAGGTTGACTCGATTTAACTTACTGTTGAAAACTTAACTGTAGTTAAATTAAGTCAAGGACTGACGTAAAATTTTATTTGTGCTTAACTGGTGTATGTTAGATATAATAATATTGTTTAAATCTAAGACATACTTCTGCTATAATCAACGACTTAAAACATTTCCCGGGTTTGATCGTATTCGTATTATAGAGGGGGAGAGGAAATAAATTAAAATTAAAATCAATTTGTCGTGGTTCATTCGAAGAATAGGGTTTTATAGGGGTTTTTATATAACAAACAAATTAAAAATAAACAAAGGGTATATTGAGAGTTTTTTTTCGACACGACAAATCAATAATAAAGCATAAAAAATGGCGAATAAAGAATTTAAGGATTTCTTCGACCAGTATGTGAAAGACAGAGAAGAAGAAAAGAAACAAAGAAAGTTTAAGGAGGAGCAGCGTGAGAAGAAAGAAAGGGAGGCGCTGGAAGGGAAAGAAGAAAGAAGAAGGCTCAAGGAGGCTAGATTAAGCGAAGAAAAAGAAGTGGAAAGGAAACTAAGGGAAAATGAGCAGAAAGAACTGTATAACTTAATTTCCGGGAAGCTGGGAGAGATGGAGAAGAGCCTGGAGGAAGAGTCCGAACGGTGCAAAGGCCAACACCAGAAGACGGAGGAGAAAGTCGGAGTCGTTGAAGAAAAAATTCAGGACTTAATAGAAACGGCGAGTATCAACAGAATAGCAACCGAGAAAAGCTTGAAAACTGTAGAGAGTCGGGTAACTCGGGTTGAGAAAAAATTAGGCGAGATAGGCAGCTATTCAGCGCAGTCGCGAAATATAGGCTTAGCATGGCCTAGGTACGAAAGCGAGGCGATGAAAATAGAGTTTTGGGGAAACCAAAGGGAACGCCCCAAACAATTTTTAAGGGAGGTTGAGAATTTGATGGAAGAGTTAAATCCGTTTTTAGGGGACAGCGAAAAAATTAAATTCATTGAAAGGCACCTTTATGGGTGTGCGAAATCTTGGTGGACGGTTATAAAGCAAGAAAATATGACATATGCAGGGTTTAGAGAAGCATTCTTGCAAAATTATTGGTCAATGCAAAAACAAAAATTAGTTAGGAACGGGATAGAAAACGGAAAGTACTTTGAGAGCAGTAATCTGAGTAGGGCGGATTATTTTTGCAAAATAGTAAATCAAGCTACGGATCTGGAACCCCAGATGCCGCAGAACTTCCTAGTCTTTACAATAATGCAGCATTTTAATGACCAAATCCAATTAGCGAGTATGGGTAGGCCGAGCGAAACAATCGCAGAAGCTATACAATTTCTAAACAATATTGATAGAATGCATGAGGCAAGGCGTGTAAATAGGACACCGGACGTGCAAAACGCGCGGAACGGGCAGAACACGAACAGGCCAAACCCACCACCCCAAAACCCACCCATCCAAAGGTCCCATGATCAAAACCCTAATAGAACCAACTTCCAAAATTCCAATAGACCTAATCCTGTCAATTCTAATCCTTACCAGAAGCCAAAAAACTAGTTAATGAGGTTCTGCCTAAGGAAAGAATAAATCGGCGAGACAGGGCTGTTGATATAACAATAATGCAAAATTCTAAAAGGAATAATAATTATAAACAACAAAGAAACTTAAATAAAATTAAAAATGCTAATAAAAAAATATCACCTATACCTAGGATCGAACCTGAGATTCAGGCCGAAATAGCGGAAATAGAAAGCGGAAGGCAACGAAAACAACTCCAAAGCCTACATTTAAATATAAGGGAAGACTTATTAAATAATGAGGCCGAGCCGGTGTTAGAAGAAAAACCGATAGACGAAATTCCTGCGATATTAGTAGAAATCGGGGAAAATCTAGGATTTTTGGAACTCGACTCAGGATCGGAAGTTAGCGTACTCCAGCAGGACTATTTTGAACAATTAAAGTCAGATGGTGTTAAAATGTTGGAACTCCCAGTAACGAAATTAGAGATTGTTTCAGCGTTAAAGGGAAAAGTACAGAAGGTAAACAAGCAAGTGTTGTTACCTGTAAAGTTGTTGGATAGTTCCGTGGACTTAAGGCTATTAGTAGTCAAAGGGTTGAAATCTAAAATAATAATGGGTTGTGATATGCTGTATGAATTACAGGCAATAATTAATATGGAGGAATGTTTTGTAATATTTAAATGCAATCAAGAGGATGTTAAAATTCCATTTATTGATAAGAAGGCCGCTATCAGCAAAATAAAAGGAAAATGTTTTAACATTACTTCGAGATATTACAATAACAAAAAGGGGGGTATTAAAACTAAGAATCAAGGGGAAACATATGCAAATGAAGTTGCATCGAAAGTTGAAGAAAGAGTTATGGGAAGTAAGAAATGTAAAGACGCACAGGAAGAGGCAGACGCAGGGAACAAGGATTCAGTTAGGCTACAAAAGGAGGTGTCGGAACCTAGGGTAACGAAAGAGTTGCCAGTTCAGCGACGGAAGTATAAGGAGAGTAGGCCAATTTGTAGTTTTGAGAGGTTGTCAAAGGAAGCCCGGGACTCAAATTCGCGAGAGTTTAAAATAAAAAAAGCAAAAAACGAATATAATAGGTATTTAGGTAAGAATAGGCCTAATACCGAATTAGCGTGTAGACGCGACAGTAGCCTAAACAAATGTAATTCCCCTGTAGACAGAAGCCTAAACACTGTAGGAAAGTCAGCATCACTTCACCACAATAATAACTGCATAAAACTTCACTTTCACAACAAATCGATTAAAAACAAAGCAGGCTTTAATCAAAATAATAACACTGTAAATAAGTTTATCGGAGAACGTACACGGCGAACTAACACCACTGGTAGCCAAAAACATTGTAAAGGGAACAAAGTTAAATTTAAAAATAAGGGGCTAGTCGAAAGAGAAAGTCTGCGTTCATCTACCCATGCAGTGGTAAGGAAGCATACAAAGTTCAAGAAGCGATTAGGCCTACGTAGACATCTAGGCGGCGGCAAGGAAAGGGCAAAAGTACAGGGACAAGTTACCAAGGTCAAGTGCAATGCGATTAAGTTGGGTCCGGAGCATAAAATCAGCTGGAGGCCAATGTCTAGCAATGAATTAAACTGGGATGTTTAGTAAACACCTTAAATGCAAATAAACAAACCAAGGGGGCTAATTTGTTAGGACACAAAATAATAAACAACAACAAGTTGAGAAGCTATCCTAAGCAAATATTATTGTATGTGAATGAATGAACTAGGATCAGCTGGCGAGCTAGGTAGGAGGGGAAGAAACAAGGTCGAGCGACAAAGTAAACAATGTTACAGGAAATTGGATTGTAAGTAGGCCTATCTACTTAGTGGAAGCAACGCAAGGGTCGTTCACATGTAAATATTTTTATAATTGGATTAAGCAAGAAACAGTTCTACTAACACCTGAGAACAAATTTATTTCTTGATAAATAATTAAGGAATAAAGGCGGCTTAAACAGTGGTCTGGCGAGCATAGGGGCCGACACATAGTGACACAAAGTCACATAGTGGCACGTAGTGGCAAAATAGAGAGGTAGTGGCAAGGAGTGGTCAGTAGTGGCAAGAGGACACAAAAAGGAGT